>WEDG01005773.1:0-81609 GCA_017591395.1 Schistocephalus solidus | reverse complement strand
CTCCACTGCCCTCACAGCTCCCACACATTTACACACCGCATGGGCCTATTAGGACACATGCGCCTCCACGAACACCTGCGGTAAACCACCGGAGGCTTAGCCACATAAGCGCATACCATTGACACTAATGCATAGACAACACCCTAACAATCATCATAATGTACCTGATAAAATCACGGTTTCCTGGAAACCGTGGCTTGGAAGGCTTACACCAGACCACGCCGTCGGCCCAGTGTATGTGCTGTGTTTCGAGTGGCTGATTAGTAGACTGGGAGTCAGACGGCGATGGCTCCTCACTATCCCCTGTGTAAGTAAATCCTGGTCTGTGCGTTATGGGGGCCAGGTCATGCTCTGGCACGCGAAGACGGGTACGCCGACCCGTCAGCCAATGCGCCAACTCCCACCTCAGACAACTGACAGGCTCGGATGGTGGTCTGATTTTGGGGTCGGGGGAGAGAGTGAGGGCAAAAGCTCAGCGCATTTTCCTTACTATAAACAATCTGAAACGCTTGTAACTATCCCGGTGCGCTAAAAGCCGTGGCTGACTGGTGGAATGAGAGTCAGGCTGCAATGGCTCCTTCTTAATGTGGCCTTTATGGCACTCCCACTCCGTGGGATCCGAGTCAGGTGTGGTTGTGCACCTAGGGGCGGCTCCGGCCGCGACAACCACCTGCGCCCTCTCCCATCTCCGGTCTTCTTGACTCTGTCTTGACACCGGGCTCAGGTGGGGAAGTAGGAGAGAGTGCGGTAGCTGCAGCGCAAGGTTTCTATCACTTACAACTAATTCACGCGCAAGTCACCGTCCCTGCACCACCTGGTGTGGAGCATACGGTTGACCTCGTTTAAATCGACGGACGACCTGTCACCTGTCCCCGCGATTGCGTCTGGGACTCGCATTGTCGCTTGTTTAGGCGAAATTGAATAAGCCCGATATACTTAGTGGAAGCTTCAAATACATGGCCCTCTAAAGCTACCCAGACAGTTGAACACTTATAGTGCATAAATTTGCATTCGGTGCACTGACAGAATCAAACACTATCCGCGATCAGGTTTATGGCCATGTGTAGGGAACAATGATCTGCAGTTGCCATTGCTAAAATAATAATTACGTAACATCCGGAAAAAGTGGCGTTTTCTTAAACGACGCCAGGCATTATTGTCTATATTTTAGCCTAAAGAGTTAAAGCGGAACATCTCTTACCAAACGAAATTGCATTGCTCTCTATTTGGTGTTTTCCAATAGCCGGTTGACACCACCATCGATCAGCTTTTCCAAATCCAGAAGTTTTGTTTTAAGATGAGATTTACGTTTGGTGGTTAGAGATACCCCACGAGTTTGCCGATGTCTTGCCTCAGAATATGCATCATGCTTTCGTCGTTGTGTCAAAAAAATCTTAACACCGTCTTTATGAAAGTATATCTTACGACAAAGGAGTTGGAAAAAACAACGTACTAGCCTTTGATTAGGTTCTTACTAGCCACAAATATAGTGGTGGCATTAAGTCCGGAAGAAGAAGAAGAAGGAGAATAATAATAATAATAATAATAATAATAATAGCCAGGAGAAGATCCCTTTTAGACTTGCTGCTGTGTAGAGGCTCTGACGACAGTATCCGACGTAGCGTATATTACAAGACGACGTGGTCTGGGCAGTACACACATTTTGCTATGTTCGTACCACTACATTTGAGGCGTTTTTAAGTGCATTGAAGGAGAACTTACAATGAGGGCAAATATCTTCGGCAGAACGCGTATCATTTTCGATTACTTGCTAAGAACGTGTCCAAATGAAAACTAAAGCCCCGCTGCTAACGGCAGGCAAGAAAAGGCTTTTCCTAAGGGCGCTTGTTCAATGTGAGGGAAGTGGTTAGCTTTCAAAAGGGTCTTTGAGGCAAACTTTACTGAAAACCTTTTAATTAATTTAATTTATTTAATTTACTGACGCCCGCGTGCTGCTCTCAACTAGTCCCATAATATATGGAGAGTGCAAGGAAAATCTGCCAGACGAGGCCACCTCTCTGTGCATTTATACCATTACTTGTTGAGTACAATATATCGATCGTAGGTACGGACCTTTTTCCAAAAGTATAAGAAAACACCTTCCAGCCTTGTTACCAGCGGGCTAATTAAAGAACGTTAAACGCTCTATATTTATGCATGCATTGGACACACACCCTCGCGTGGGTGCCAGAGACAACTTTCGAGGGATTTACATGCTTGTCAAAATGACACGAACGGCGTTTATTTGCTTTGAATGAGTCATTTGCACTCAGGTTGCGCAAACTGGTTCTGTACGGGTAGAAGAACTTCATACAGGCCCCGCAGTTGCCATGGCCCAAAGCTATCAATCCACCCGCCCGCGCCTCCTTTTATTCCCGAGTGTTCACCCTCCCCCGACGCTAATGTGGACGCACAGAGTGCAATTTCGCCTGCGTCTCTTTCAGTCCCTCCCCCCTCCACCCTATTTTCAGCCTGAGGTTTCCACTTGCTCCAATCTTTTAATTATTTCAATGGCAATATAAATGTGTAGGCCTGAAGAGTATTTATTGAAAGCAAACATATGCTCACCAGGTTGTCTTTTAAATGTTTAAAGGCCAGTCTAATATCTGAAGTATGTCGTTAAGTGATAAACGTGACGCTGTCATTTGACTTCAATAGAAACCAACTACTGCATCACAAAAAAAACATTTGTGTTTAAGCGCTGTTCTAATATGTCAATATACACTGCAGTTAACATTAAAAGAAGGTTTCTGAATTGTTATCTCAAATCGCACTGGTCCCGCAGTTTGAAGAGCTCCTCCGCACATACGGAACGTCTCCATCGTTAGCAGTTACCTTCTCAAGCAACTCATAGTTGTGGTTGCATGCACATTGGAGGCGCCCAAAGACTACCCTCTACCGCAATAGGCGTTTCGATTCCCTTACGCGATCTGGTGCGGCTGTGAACAAGGAAACTACATCGGATAAAGCAGGAGCTTGCTAGGAAAGCGCCGGTACCCACAACACGCAGTAGCAGTGAAGGGAAACGACGCGAACTATCAATTCAGGCCTCCTTTGACGGGTTTCGGATACAAAACCTTCCCGTTCGACCGAAGAGAAAGTATTACGCACTATGTGATTGGCCTGGTGATTCAAGGATTAATATTTGGTCCACGGTCCAGTAAAGTGCCCAATGACTTGTCCACTTCATTTTCAGTCCCATAACTTTACCTGCGCAGGGATATTGACAGCAGGCAGAGCTCATATTTATCGCTTTCTGTGACATTGCCGGTGGGCCGAGTGAGTAGTTGGCTAATAGGCCACACCGGTTACGAAATTGTGGTAATTGACGATCTGAAAATGCAAGTCGACAAGCACCTGGTTTCGGTAATGAAGCAACCGAACTACGTCGTTTCATAGAGAATAAAAAGGTGAGTAGTTGATAAGGGTTATAAATGCGTTGTTAACACTCATTGTACCAACGCCGCCTGGATGGCAAGGTTCGCATTTTGTGGTAATTCGGACTAAGATAGGGGGGTTAGATCGTCTGTGAGGGATGTTTTCGGGTTACTACGCGCAGTACACATCCCTTTCAATTACTCGGGGTTGAGGCGGCGTGGAATCAATTCCAGAAGTTGCCTTTGGCCAGGTGTGCGTTTCGGTATCATTAACTGACTTTTTACCCATTGCCCGTGTTCTAAACTAGGCGGGGCTGTCAGCTAAGTCCGTTGTAGCGCAGCCGTTTTCTTTGCTTGTCTCGATTATTTCGTCGCGTGAGATCGCATTAGCGATCATCGTTACTTACTGAACTAAGAGCTTAGAGGCCCCACCGGGAGCCTTGATTAGAATTCTACTTTGGTCAAGTTACCCGCCAAGCCAACTGCCTACTAGTCGTCCCATAGAGGTGGTCGAGGTTTTTACAACTGGGTCACATGAATTAATATATTAAATCAAATTGTTGTCACTTGTATGCTAATTGTTCGATGGCTGGCATGCGGATAGTGACCTGCTGAAATTTCATCACCGGTGTTGGATGCAGGCGTGAAGATTGCTCAGCCATCTGGCTCAGTAGTATTGGTGTTGGAAAATGTGTTCGCCTATGCGTTTCCCGAGTGGCTAATTGCTTTGACCAAACCAGGTCTAATAATTGACTACGTTTTGCAGAACATGGCATGCATAGCATGGGTTGGTTGGCATAGTGACTGTATCTACTGCATACTGCAATTCTCTGTGTACGAAGTACCAATATTTTTTGCTGTCTCTGATTATGAGTTTGAGCGTGGACATTGTTTCTGTCGGGTAATTTTGTCGATCTTGTTTCAACGAGGATACATGAGAAGAATTACCTGACTGCTATTGCGTGAAATGGCAGGCAAAGGCAACCTAACAATCTGCAAACAAGCAATAACGTTCGTCAGATGTCTGGAAGCGCATGGGTAGCACATTTCATTCAAATAAAATCCAGCGTTCTTGCATTGCATCATGAAATGAGGACGATGCACAACTTCCAGCCGAGGAGGAGATAGAAAGGTGTGTGCTATTTGACGAGATTTTAGCACACGATATCTTCCACCTCATTAATCGAAAACATTCACTGGCAACTGTGAAACAAATTTTACGTTTCGGACATTTTGCCCTATGAAACAAATTCATCCCGGGGCCAAAACGCACATTATCCCTCGCGGATAAAACACTATCTCGCTTCGATCGTAGTCACCATCAGCACCGCGGTTTGACAAAATTACGGCACATGATTTGGCTTTATTGGCTGTTGAAAACTGGGTTCCAGGAAAAAAAGATGTGCGGTGTATAAAGACATCAACCCCCACATCCTACGTACGAAAGACGAAGCCGATGAAACCGATAAAATAAATAGCTCTGAAGATCGGTTTTAAGATTCAAGGACGATGCAAGCATTCATGAGAACGTTCATTGTTCGCTTTCGGAAGACAACTTCTTCCAGCAGGCCTTCATTAGCACCGGTGGCATATCCCAAGAAGAAATTCAAGGCGTTCAAGAACAGAGTCAGATCCTTTTCGTCAACCTGAAAGGGACTAGTTATTTTTCCCGAACGCTCCATGCAAAAAGAATAACACAAGCGTATTTTTATGGATAATTTCCAGCGTGATCTCAATATGCACCCCCCTTGAAAGCACCATTGTGGACGTCATTTATGCTATCACTTGACACAGTTAGTTTGAACTGCATGCAGGAAGCTATGCAAAATAATTATTTGATGGTGGTAAACACGTCTTAAAATTAAAATGCTTTCGGATTTACCAGAATGCTGACTTCCACACATTAAAGCGAGTCTATACAGCTTAATATTCCAACTGTCACAAATTACTGAACTCTGCGTAGTCTGTCGATACTGGGTCAAAGGGCCTAAATGGTTGAACTCATAAGCGAAGTTAATCGCGAGATCACATTCAGGTTTCTTTTGTTCTTCAGCGGTAAGTGTTTGATCCAACTAGGCTTTGTCCACTGTTTATCACGGTAACCCTGTTCAGTGAAAGTGACAATCTAAAGGCGTACTTTCAATTTTAATTAACTTAAGCATAGGTAGTGGTCAGCATCAGTGAACTGCATCGGAAGCCACTTGACCTGTGAATAACATTTGCTAGACAGAATTCCTTAAGTACTGTTTGACACCATACGATGATGGTCAGATGAGAGTCTAGAGGGTGAAAGGATGTATGAAGATGACGTTGGGGTTTTTGTCAGTACACAATAAGCAGCTTCTGATAATGGATAAAGAAAAAGGATAAAATCTCTTAGACGGAGTTTGATACGTTGTGACAGTATTTTTCTGACCGTTTAGGTCAAATTTATCTTCCTATTCAGTCCTTCTGTGACGGAAAAGCAGGTCATAACACGGATATCCCATCTGAATTTGCATATGGACTGTTAGAATTTCACAACTGATCAATTATGATGGTAAATTAAAGGTCAGCGTCATTTTCCTAAAGGCCATATCGTCAATAAAACAACACGCTACATGGAAGCCTGCTTCATGTCCGAGATATCGACAGGCTGGCTGGAAGACAGTTTCCAAGACTCATAATGTCAGCAAACGCAACCCTGCTAGAATGCGGACAAATCGTCTGCTTACTTAGTGCCACCTTTGCTTATCATAACGATCCGAATTTACATGGCTTTTAAACTCCGAAAATTACATTCTGATATACGTTTATAGTGCGTTGAAACAGCGAAGTGTACAGCTGGAGGATATCGCTATTCTGAGCGAGAACCTATACAGCATAGGATGAGAGAATAGGTACCCTGCACAGAACAGGTAACCTTACGCAAAATCAAGGGGGCCTTTACGGTGATGTTAACGCTAGGACTTAGGCTTGACTCGAGGTTAAGGTTAGGTTCAGCGTTAGTGTGAGGACACAGAAATAGGTAAAATCACGAATTTATCGGACGGCCACCAGCGTTGGGAGGGATATCTGTTGCGTCTTCCACCTTCCGCGCCTACACCACACACGCGGTTACAGGAGAAACTTCTGAGCTGCCCGGCCACGTGCACACAGCCTCTGGATCAAACAAGCCAATCACGGGCGCGTCACAAACTGCTGTTGACCGATCAACTGATCAAAGGGCCAATGACTCACTCTCGCATCACATTTTATCCATTCACGCCTGCATCACGGTAGCGGCCCATGCGAGCCAAGTGCATGCCGCGCGTCAAGGCGTCAGATCGCCCCCGAGTTTCTGTACAGTATACACTACTTCAACTGGTTTTTCCCCTTTTTCTTCTCAAAATCGGAACCAGGGTCGTGATGATTGTAGGGCACTGAGAACAACTGAGGACCTACATACCTATTACCATGTCCAACCTATATAGAATCCCGTGGTCCCATTTACCAGTACAGAAGAGCTTATTACTGGCAAATCTTCAAGGCGGAGTATACAGACTGAAACTATCAAGATTTTAAACAAACGATTGGTTGGTTAAAAATAAACCAACAGAAACCTCTTTCCATCGAAGCCGACTGACCACAATGTACCACTTTGACCACTCAGAGTCAGACAGTGGTCAATACAGTTGAGTCTGTCAACAGGCTCTAACGCTGTATTTTGTGAGCTGCAGCTTGTCCGAGTAAAATACTGGGCTAATCTGTTTTGTCTTGGACCAGAAGGTTAAGTGCCCGCGCAGACGACGGCTCAGCTACTGATGGGCACTACTTGAAGTTTCACCCATGGAAACAATTGACGCTACTGTGACTACATTATCAGCTAATGATAAAGCCACCCCAGGTGCGGATGCGCGTGCATTCTGGGCGCGAGTTCAGTGCATCCTTGAAGAATGTTCAGTCGAAAGTTCAATAAAATTGGATTGCGGGTTAGATAGAGGAGAGCAGCCTTCGTAGATCGATTTGGTCCAACACAATCAAGAACACTCCAGCACAAAAGCAGGGCGGTGGGGTTTGGATCCCAGCTAAGTGGGAAGGCCATAAAGGCCATATTAAGAAGGAACCATTGCAGCCTGACGCTCAGTCCGCCAGTCAGCCACTCGCACAAAAACACACATTGGGCTGACCACGTGGTCCGAGTTATCCCGTCAGTTGGCAACCTTACAAGCCGTGGCTTTTAGCTTACCGTGTTAGTTTTAAGCTCGTCAGATTGTTTAGAGTCAGGAAAATGCGTTGAGCGGTCGACCTAACTCTCTCCCCCACCCTCACAATCAGACCAGCGTTCGAGCCGGTAATTTGCCTGATGCGGGAGTTGGCGCAGTGGCAACCATGGCTGACGAACCCGTCTGCGCGTACCACAGCATCACCTAGCGCCCTTGACACACATACACCAGCATTACCGAAACCAGGGTTGTAAGAAGGAGCCATCGCCGTCTGATTTCCAGCCCACTGCTCAGCCACTCAACACCCAACACACACTGGGCCGACGGCGTGGTCTGGTGTTACCGTCAGTTGGCAGCCTTACAAGCCACGGTTTCTAGGAGACCCTGATAGTCTAAAAGTGCATCAGCGTGCACTGAGAAACTTATGCGATGATGGTGGGGGTGGCGTTGGTTGTTGGTGAAGGTAGTGTGCGTTGATGTGATAGGCTCAGGAGACCATGGCTTGCAGTTGGACACCATTGACGTTGATGCACTGTGCACTGTAGGCGATATTGGCCGGTGGGTGGTGTATGATTACCTTTTTCTCCGTGTTGATTGTTAGACCGAAGTTGTCGCAGGTGACGGCATTGTGTTGAAAGCACAATAGTCAGCGTAAGGAATTTTAAGGACGTAAGTGGTGGACAGACGCGGCTGGAAGTGCATTCGCCGATGATTTAGGAGTTTTCCGTCCACCCGGTAGGCAAAGCGGGACCGGAGCATTCGTCACGGTAGGCGTCCATTATCATGGCAGAGAACATGAGCCAGAAGAGTGAAGGCGAAGATCATGTTGGGGGTGACACGATGACAGCCGAAACTGCACTGGATTTCCGGTAGGAGTCCTTGCTTCAGATCTCTGTTAAGGCGATTGAGGAGAACGCGGGTGAAGATCCTTCCAGGGATGTAGAGCATCGAGAGAACCCTGTGTGGCGTCACAGAGTTGGTGGTTTTCCTTTTCTCGCAGAGATCAAAAACTGTGGCGTCTTTAAAGCCTTGTGGTACCTGTTCTTGACGTCACATCTCCTGGAAGAGCACTGTGAGGTTATTCATAAGTTGTGAGCCGCCGTGAAGAGATCCCGTCTGTTCCTGGTGCTTTCCCGTCGGAGATTTGCTGCACGGCCTTGATAGTTTCTTGGAAAGGGAGAATGAGATCGAGGTCGAAGTTGTTCTCCCCTTTTCCTGCGCTGCCCTGCTGTGGTGCATACGGTGCACATGCGCGCTAACGACGGTCGAACTGAATGAATGGTCTCCACTTGAGACCGTCGATCGAAAGCGCATTCGGAGATGGTAGAGGAGTTACCCGAGTTAGCCTTCGGGATTGCATGTCGCCCTCATCGTAGCAATTTTGAAGTTGGTGGATGGAGGTGGGAGGAGCGGAAGTCAGACATACCGGATGTGGAGCCACACACAACACCGGAGAGCCTCACCTGGCTTAGCCCGCCAGTCGAGGCGGTTGTCTGGAGTGTGGTCGCTGGTCAGAGCCCAGCTTCGATGGGCCACAGGTGATAGGAGGAGGAGGCACACGAGTGGGGCCCATGAGCGTTCACCACCTGAACAAGACAAAGAGACCGACCTAATCTTGCCTGTGCGACGCCCCCTCTAACAAGCACTCCCACACCCCTATTGATGCACCAAGGCTACCTTGACGGACAAATTTTTATGCCTCTCTAGCATCCAAGCTTCGAAGTCTCACCATCTCCTCGACGGTTTAATTTGATGGATAGTGTGCGCCTCAGAATTCGATTGGTTGACAGTGCCATACTTTCTTCTTACGGGCGTATATTTGCACACTCACCTTGTGCGGATGCAAGCTGGTACGTGTGCACACGCCTTTTCCGACGAGCTGTAAGCGTTGCTGCAAAGGGTAGCGGTCACAAACCAGGGCGTTTCCGCGACGTAGCAAAAGATCCTACACGCATACGCCGACGTCATTGCGAGAAATCCCCCTACGCGCACTTCTATGGGGAACTCAGAATTCGGACAGGGCAAAGGGAACGAAATATGCCGAAATGAATAGCCACCGAAAATTTCTTCACCGATTATTTATTAGCTCAAGGGAATCACATATTGATAAAATGAAGGTTCAAGCTAGTTAAGGATATGTTTACTATGCACGGTACATCAAATGGGGAATTAGTTCGTGTCATCCTTCGTGAACGAAAACAACATTTATTTACAAGTAACTATGTGTTATATTTGGTAAGGATAAATGGTCCTACCGGAAGGATAAATATGCTGTAATACAAACCTAAATTGTAACCATTAGAAGTACGCTAACCCTACCCGAAATCCTAAAATTACACTTAACAGCAAACCTATCCTTAAACGAAAAACTATTTTCCCTAGAATTTGTCTCAAAGCGACACAGACGACTCCTCTTCTCCTGTCCTGTGTACGGAATCATCTCAGTAACACAGGAAAAATAACAGGACAACGAGAAGGGACGAGAGGTAGAATACAGTTATATTCATTGTCGGGCCTGTAAAATTAATATACGTGAGGGTAGACTAGCAAGAGTTCAATCAATCAATAAACAGTAGGTGAAGGGGAAGGGTTGAGGGCCCTCAGCTGTCTAGTTCGGTCGGGAGCATAGACGAGGGGAACGGGACGGAGGCATCTGACAATTAGTCATGCCTCTGTCTCGTCGCTGTACCACGACAAGGCAGGTATAAACACACATGCTGGAGTCATCTTCGGCCAAGGCAGACTTAGGACCTGTATGAACACTTAAAAGGAGCACAAGGGTGGGTTAGTGTTAGGCCCCATTCTGGTACTTAGAATTTGCACGAAGCGTATGCTAGCTTGACGGTTGTTACAAACCCCAACATGGGAGAGAACCAAAACACGATCAGTCACGAGAAAGTGTATTAAAAACTTTCAAGTCCTTCTCAGCGAAAAGCTGCGTGTGCTTATAGCAGCCCGTTTAGATTGGCTGTATTCTGTCCTATCCACTTCAAGAGAACGTGAGAACAGAGTTGCGTACCATTTTCGCGTACATGGGTCGACCAGAGCTGACGAGAGCTCCGTGGCCACAGTCAATGAGGTACATTAGCAAACATTTTCATGGCATGCAACAGATCGACCGTCGTAGTCCAAAAATGTCCACATAAGGGTGGTGTAGGGACGATAAAAAGCACGTGGATAAGTTTTAAGTGATAGTAGCCTTGCGCTGCAGCTACCACACTCTATCCTAATCCCACATCAGAGCTCGGTGTCATGACAGCGCCAAAAAGGCCGGAGTCGGGAGAGGGCGCAGGTGGCGAACGCGGCCGGAGCCGACCCTGGGCGTACCAACATACCTGGCTTGGATCCCACGGAGTGGGAGTGCCATAAGGGCCACAGTAAGAAGAAGCCATTGCACCCTGACTCTCATTCCCCCAGTCAGCCACTCCACACAAAGCAAACACCGGGCTGACCACGCGGTTCGAGTTATCCCGTCAGCTTGCAACCTTCCAAGCCATGGCTTTTGGTACAACATGATAGTTTCAAGCGCTTCAGTCTGTTTTTAGTGAGGAAAATGCACTGAGCCGTTGACCTCTCTCTCTCTCTCCCACAATCAAACCCCCGTCCGAGCCGGTCAGTTGTTTGACGCGGAAGTGGACGCAGCTGTTGGTGACCTCGTCTACGTGTACTACGTACATGACCTGGTCCCCCCAAACACAAGC
Source organism: Schistocephalus solidus (assembly GCA_017591395.1). Lineage (NCBI taxonomy): Eukaryota > Metazoa > Platyhelminthes > Cestoda > Diphyllobothriidea > Diphyllobothriidae > Schistocephalus > Schistocephalus solidus. The sequence goes on along the minus strand of WEDG01005773.1, from coordinate 70,347 downwards.
ACCAGGATTTCACAGAACAGGGGGTTGAACTGCTTACATCTCACATGTGTGAGATAGTCAGAGGTCACGTTCAGAAGGAGCCATCGCAGTCTGACTCAGATTACCAGTCAGCAACTCTACACAACATACATTGGGCTGACTGCGAGGTCTGATTGTAAATGTCAGTTGGCAACCTTCCAACCAACGGCGCTGATCGCCCCGTGATATTCTCAAGCTCAGATCCACATGCAACAGAGGAGCCACATTGAGAAGGAGCCGAGGATACTTCTTGCCTATCGATCAGCTAGGCAGATTGAGAGCATGTTTTTGTGCTGTTGCGTGTAATCATGTGAGGTGCAGAGACTGATGGGGAGAGATGTAGTGTTGTGGTATAGCCGGTGGTGTTCCACCTCAGGTTTTCATGGCGACGCAGGCGACCTTATAGGCCCATGCGGTGTGTGAAGGTGCTTGGGAAGTGCGGACAGTTAAATCGAGTGCGGTGTGTGTATGTTGGTGCTCCTGACGCTGGTTCACCGGTCTCTGCACGATGGATTCGCAAGTAACCGACCAGGCCGATGCGTTATGTGCATGTGCGGTGACAATGAGGACAAGATAGGTCGGGAGGTGCTGAGTCTGCGGGGGCTCTGCTGCTGGTACTGATAGTCGAGCTTATGGGAGAAATATGGGAAGTGTTGATGGGTGCATGTGTGGGTGCGTGTGAAGGTGCATGGGCAGTGCGGACAGTTGATTCGAGTGCGGTGGGTGTATGTTGGTGCTCCAGGCACTAGTTCGCCATTCTCTGTGCGATGGATTCGTAAGTGACCGAACAGGCCGATGTTTGAGGTGAATGTGCGATCTCAATGAGGGCAGGATAGTACCGAGTCCCCACCGCTTGTACTGGGGGCGGTGGTGGGGAGGGTAGAGGTAGCGGGTGGCAGTTGGTCTAAGGTGGCCACTGAGGTGGCGAGAGTGGGGCAAGTGGTGTTCGTCACCGTGATCGGCGCAACGGGTGGGGAAGGGAGGTTGGTGTTGGTGATCGTGGGCGGTGGGGCATCGTTGAAGTGGTTATCAGTGGTTGGTGTGGTCGTCGTCGTGTGGTCTAAGGCAGGCTTGGCAGAATTTGATGTTGTGGGATTGCCGATACAAGCGAAAATGCGAGTCCCAGGAAGTAATTTAGAAGAAGTAGATGCGATTTCTGGGACAAGAGCTTTATTCGCCTGACGTTTGGGGCCGGCTACATAGGCTATCCTTACCCTTGATGAATTGTCTGCAAGAGGAAAAACGGTCCCGTTTGTTTCTTTTATAGGATTAAACAAAATTTTGATCGGCAGCCACTGCTTTCGGAAGCACCAACCCGAGCTTACCAAACAGAAGGCTTCTAGCCCATCGAAAACCCGTTCAAAATCATCATCCCCGTAATCATCATCATCATCACCATTTTTATTATTAGCATACAAAAGTTCCGCAACAAACTTGCGTTCTTCATACTTGAGCGCGTCTCATATGTAGAACCTACCTACCTGTCAGGACTATATGCGGTTTAGTCGTTGTGTAATCACCAGATCATATAGTCCTTTTGGATTGAACTCAGTTTCGCCATAAGTTTGGTGTGTTTCCCACCTCCACACATAGGTCGCCTGCTCAGATGCAGCCTTATCGCATAGTTTATTGGGGTGCGGGGGTGGGTTCGCTCGGGTCCAAACCTCCCATGTCAAGATAGAACGCCTGTGCGAAATCCACAGTCGGGCATGAAAGATATCCCCGGTGACTGCAAAATCCCAATGACTGCCGCCCAATCTTGAGCCGGCGGCGCTAGGGCATTAGAGTATGTGACCTTTCTGATAAACCTTGATGACGGAAATTGAGACGCGCAATTATCAGCCCCTTTTACTTATTCGCCTAGCCTTTCCCCGACAATGCCTTTTGTAGTGCCTGACGAGGCTTTGCCAAGTTCTAACATTTTACAGGCACGGGTGATGAACGTGCACTACTTGGATTCATCATACATAACGGAAACAGCCACTCTTCGGTTGATAGAAGTGTCCTACAGCCTTCGTGCAATCAATAAGGCCGACAGAAGGGCCGGAGAAGGGCGTTTGAAAGGTATGTGTATGTTATTGTGGACCAATCAGAGGCATTAGAGGCAGTGAGGGTTGAGCCTAATTATTAGGTGTGCGCGTTTTCGCGACTGCTCCGACCTACCAACTGCCTAACCACCTTTCTCCTAACCCGGTCCCTACGCTGTTTCAAGTCAGGTAAGTAGTGGTTCTGTGTCCTCAAGGCACGTGCATTTTTAGGAAAAAGTGGACCACTCAGGGAATCATAGAGGAATTAACCCCTCCGTAAATGACAAATAATTTGGTTTGTGCAATATCAACTGTCACTTAACGAAAGGATTAGGGTTATCTGGCAATTCATTAGTCTCGTCGAACTAAAACCTCATTAGTATCACCTATATGGGGACACCGGATGTCGTGAATCACTGATGGAACTATTCGTATGCGCTTTAAATGTTGGTGAAAACGCAAGTGGGGTAATCGTGAATTCTACTTCCTTGTACGCGCGTTTTTATGTGTGCTCTCGGACGAGGACAATTTCTACTACCCACAAAAGCACAGTTCACTCTTCGATAGGCCCTATTTTTAAGAGGGGATTTGGTTAAATTGGTGAGGACATTGAGATTCCAGTCAGATGGCGATTTAGTATCTTCACACAGTTCACAGTGCATCTATTCCTTTACCTGCTCCTGTGGAGCACGAGTCGGCGTTTATCCAAAAGGGTTAGAGAAAATCTTCCAGCATGGTTAGGAAAGGGCCAAATAAAGACCACAAAAAGCTATATTTTCGCGCATATGGTAGACACGGACCGTCGCGTAGATGCCAGAGAAGCCTTCCGTGTGATTAAAAAGGTCCCCGGAAGCTATTCGAAATTCCTTGGACAAAGTCTGCTGGCTACGACAGAAGCAGCTACAATCACGATACGCAACCCGGTCCTGTGCACCCAACAAAACTTTATACAGGCACCGCAATTACCGTGACCAAAAGCCACCAATTCAGCCGCCCTGTCCTGGCGGCCCCCATCCCTCTGACGATGATCAGAAAACGGACCGCAATTTTGTTTTTTTTCCCCTCCCCCCCTCCCCCACCCTGAGAACCGTACGAGTTGCTCTACTTACCCGCATATTTGACTTAGTGACACAGGGATATCAATGTAAAGGCCTGACGAGAATTTATCGGAAGCTAACGTATGCTCACCAAATTGTCTTTGGAAATACACAAACGCGCAAATATTAACACGAAGATCTGATAAGAAATGCGCAAACTGGTAAAAATCGCCACTACAAACAGGCAATGGAGAGTGAAAGTTAACCACAATAAGGAGGGTAAATTATGGAACTCCAGTCGAAAACACTTATCGATCCGCGGTCAGAAACGTAAGAAATACGGTGAAGGGAGGTTCGAAAGGTCGACGTGGAGCCGGAAACCGTTGAGGAAATGGTAGATCTACAAAATGCCGCCATGAATGGCCTACGAATGGTCTACGAATATGACAAATCCGAAGCCTAGATGGTGCCACCTTGGTAGTTAAAACAGAGCCAAATTTGGAAAAGAACCGTTCGAGATAATCTTCCGTAGATATTGGTTTCAGCCGACCGAAAATATATGGTTGTGTTAGAGCCTGACGTGGAGGCACCCTTGTTCGACAGGTTGGATTCAGTTTGAGGCCTGGAACGTAAAACAATACCAGAAGTGAGTAACCTTTTATTTCTCTGAGGTTAGTAGAGGATCTGAATGTTTGCCCCGCCGCAAACTCCATCTCTGCACAAAACATATGAATTTCCTAACAAGAATACTAAAACACTGACCAACAGGGTGAAAGTTTTCGTAGCAAGGAATGCTTGTGCGATCGCATAACTCGGCAACGAATGCTATTCCTAACGAACACAATGGATAAGGCTAGTTTTAGGGATAAGGTTAGGGTTTGGTTGGCGTGGAGAGGTAAGAATGTATTGCAGTCCAATCGAAAACCGGCTCACTTGACCGAGCATTTCTTGCCGTTGTTTACGATTTGAAAAATGTACGAGTCACATTCTCTGGTGCGAGAACGTGATGGCCCTACTCGGGGCGCCTGTGGCAACGCTGCGCCTTTCACGTGTACTTGCTTGTACGTAGAAGTGGCAGTCTGATCCTTGGAAAATCATGGTCGCGCAAATTGGCTGACCATCTTCAATGCGAGGCCGGCGCACTGTCGCTCAAGGTGCTGTGACGACCGGACATCGCTCTGGTTGCGCGGGACGTGTGTACTCGTCCTGCTGCCAACCGCTACCACCAAGTTCTCCAATATTTCTGTACGGAATACAACAAACACCCTCTCGTGAGATCTTATTCCGACGGTTAAACCACACAATTTACCAGACATCTCAAGAAATTCGTAAATCCAAAGCTGCATAAAGCTCGAAGAGCACATTTTTGGATAGGAGCCGCTGGCCACTGACGGCAGGAAAACAGTATTAATGATATTTTTCGAAAATAAATATGATTCCTAGGATTAATGTGAAAGGCCGGAACAAGAAACGCTTCCCAGACATTCAGTTCTTCTTGGGCATGCAGAAGGTAGCTCGAAAAGGCACCAGCAGAATTCATTTCAATGGAAACAGGGATGTTCACGAGGAGAAGTTTTTGCAGTTTGGCTTTTCGAGTAGCACTTGCGGCGCCCAGCCCTCACAGACGGGAGATTACTGTGCACAGTTTTCATTATTTTGTCCCTGATGCTCAGGAGACCAACGCCAACTGCGGGACCTGTTTCGCCCCTCTGCCATCGCTACGCTTCGCGATAATTGGTAGCCCCGACTGTTTCACGCTTTCACTGTCGCCTATGCAGATGGTTCGGAAAACCAGCTTGGAGCAGGCAAGTTTATGCGATGGTAGACTGAACAGTCGATGGACAGCCAGGCTCCCCGCTTCTGCCCTGATGGGTGATCATAGCCTCGGCACATCAACTCAGCAGCGGTGCGTGTGGCTACCTCTGACTTTGGGTCCAGCCTTCCAGCAGTGTGTTTTCCCTATGTTAGAGTTTGCAACTGGTTACGCCGATGTAATTATACTTCCCACAGCCCCATCGAAGTTGATAGTCGATTACTCAGTTAAATTCTAGTAGCCAATCCTGTGCCTGCCGATGATCACAACTGTGTCGTTAAAGTGGCATGATCCGAATTTGATTTGATTCTTCGTCAACACCCGTCCTTCATGTTCTTAGAGGACAGTTTCAACAATGAATACCGATAGTTTTGGACCCGTCTGCGCGAATTCGGAGTAAATACTTCGGAACAAACACTTTTTGACCCTGTCCGATAGCTACTCCGGAATAGCTGGGTGATATATCTACTTATTTACTATTCTGACCGTAGAGGTTAGATACTAGCTAAAAGGCCATACACGCGTGGTTCGCCGATTTTGTATCATTACATGGTGCAGTCGCGAGGGGTTCGGCTCAGCAGTAGATACCTCAGCGTTCCCCGTGTGAGATCTTCGACGGTAAATAATATTATGAATCTGAAACCCTGAGTTTTATGACATTCTGATTTGTGGGATGATCGTCGATCTCGTTGTAAGTTTGACATAAGAGGTCACTTAGGATTTTGACTGCGAGGGCTTCTAGTATAATTTCAAAAACGGGATGTTATCAAACTACACGATCATTCTAAAATGAGGTTGATTGTGAACAGCATTATTTTATCGAGGAATTGCTCTTCTGAATTCACCGATTTCTGAGAGGGCACTATCAGGAAAGTCAGCTTCTGGAATACTCATTTTGTAAGCACGCATGTGGACGTATTTTGGAGTGATACGATTGACCGGAGAGTGATATCCGGCTTTTGCATTTCTGAAAGGCTGTCGAATCTCATCATAGCTGCTTTTGTGGACTTTGCTATCATACAAACAGTCTGTTTTTGCGCAAATACAGCCGTGGAAGGGTGTTCATAGAAAGGGGTAAGCAAGCACTGTAGCGACGCTGAGGGGTGAATAAACGAATTCTGGTCTCTGTGGAGCCTATCAGCGAGAAGGCTTTTAAACAGAAAGAGGGACGCTTCTATGTGATCTTGTGGCCCCTCCAAAGAACCCACGCATGCGGTTACATAGGAAGGGAAAGAAGGCATTAGCGTTCAGACAGCTGGCGACAACAAACGAGTTTGAAGTGGGAAAACGTCTCGATTTGCCGAGTATTGGACAGCAGTACTCGGTGAGTTTGCGAGGTGGTTATTTTTTGGTACGACAAAATATCCCATTATCAGATGGCTCATCTTGTTTTTTCTGCCTTCGAAAATTAAAAAGATCAAATGCTACTGACTAAAATCAGTAGCATAGTTATTTTGCAGTAATATTTATACCGCCTGCAGCGCAGAATGCGCGTTGGCAAATAAGACCGACATGGTCCAGTCAGAGTTCTGCATCTCTGTCTTTAAATATTCGAGATACACATTGAGGTGGCCTTCAACGGGAGTACATAAAGGATACCAGTAGGTTCGTCACTGAGAACGCGCTCGTAATGGCTGTCTTCAGACGTCGTCTAACCAGTTCTCTTGTTGAATCCCCTACGAAGGGCAGTCTTATGAATAAGTCCTTCTTTTCTGCAGGTAAGGTGATAGGTTTTGCGGTGCGCTCCCTAATATTTCGGAGAATGAATTTTTCTGGGTATCCGTTTTCACGAAGTGTGTCCTGCAGCTGCTGAAGCTCTGCCAGAAACGTTTCAAGGGAGCAAATGCGTCGCATCCCAGCTGCCAGTCCCTGGACTAGATTTCTCTTTATATTCAGGGGAAAAACTGTGATAATTGATATATTGCCCCGTCCAGCTTTTCTTTAGGAATACCCCACGTCTGATGGAAGGGAATTAGTATAGGTGAATTAATATAAAAATGCTCTGATAGTCAGACAGAACTTCCTACCTCAGAAATTACTAAAATAGGTGAGTGTATTGCCGATCGTACTTAGGACAAATAATTAACATTAGGATAGAACTGAAGCACAGCAAAAAGAGTTCAAAAACCAAGCAATTACTGTGGCTTTTGTTAGACAGGGGTGCTTTAGAATATTCGCGATCGAAAGATAACTTGCCAGGCAGCAGCATTTGAGGCGTACCATATTTAAGTAAAGCTGCGCTACTCCGAAAAGTTTTTTCTAGTCAAACCCATTTTCCCACCGCTGTATGCAATTCGTCTTTGGAACTATGTAACTTACAAAACCAACTTATTAGCTAAAATCACCGACAAACGTACTTTGTGCCATTGGAATTCTTTTTCCTTGCAGGCGAAATGGTGACTTGAGTTGCATTTATCAGGTGCGGCTGAGCATCAAACGCCCTCTTGACTGAACCCGCTTCACGGAAAAGGACCATGCTACAGTGACGAGAATCCCACCTCTTCGTGTCCTTCAGAACGAAAGCATCGGTGAAAAGGCCAAATTTGGAGAAGTATTCATGTAGATCGCAGTCATATGTTACTTCAAGTAGATCGTTGACGAAGATGCCTTTCGGATTCACGTCCTCCTCACGTAACAGTTCAGGCCTATATTCAAACCAGACAAACCAAAATGCCATCTGAGTATGATTTTCCTATAACTGCCCGGTGGAATATGTTGTTGATTAGGTCTCTAAATATCTGCATCAGAACCACTCAAATTCCTCTGATTTTCTCATCCTTGCTCAATAAAGTGCTCCACGGAAGGGGTTGAAAATAATTTATTCCTATTTCGGTATCTGTGGTAAACAGAATCAATGCCTTCATGGGGTGGTAGGAGAGCGTCCGTCGAAATAAGTAGGCTCCGAGTTTTTACAGTCAACTGATCGGCTGCATAAGACCCAGCTTACTCTGTGGAAATTCTCGGGAAAGGATAATAGAGAGATAGTTGCATAGTTAGGGGGTCATTCTTATTCCAATTCCATTTAATGCTTCAATGAAAAAAACTTAGGATATAACCACACACCATAATCGTATTATTTCGGATTTCCTGAAGTTTATTAACACTTATCCTGGTCTTCATTATTAGGCCTTACAACTGAAAAGGCCAAGTCTGTAAAAATGCTGACCGAAGAACCACTAGATATTCCGCGTGCAGTTACTCAAGCAACAGAATATTTAAAATAAATCAGGCCATAAAAAATGCTTTTTCATGGCGGATTTTATATGTGCATAGAACGCACCAAAAATTTGCAAATATTCATCATTATTTTTGATGAAATTTCTAACGGATAAGACCGCTTAAATGATGCCGCAACATTCGTTCTCGCTTGACATACATCCAAATAAATTCCTACACATTTTCATGCTGCCTTTCGAATGAGCATCTCTCCAGATATCCATCCACAGCCCTTGAAGTGAAGTTCGGGGTACATATGATGAATTAATATTACGTTTAATGCCTGCAAATGCCCTCGATTTCGTGAATTATCAGCCAGTCACTAGGATCGGGACGTAGGGGCGATGCGCATTTAAACGAATATCTTGGGCATGTTCTTGAAGGTCATTTGGGAGATTTTTCTGAGTTCCGAACGTGGTGAATTGTCTGCAGCAATCTAACCGTTGCAGTTTATGCATACGGCAACGTTAAGCCTCTCTGAGCAAGGTGGAGACGACTAAGTTAAAGACAGTAGTGAGACGCCATATGAACTTCCGCCTTTAAGTGTCCGTCGAATGTGCCGTGGAGGATAAATTAGATGCGAAGATCCGAAGGCACTTAATGGAGATTCCGGTTCAACATAATACTGGCCACACATTCTAAGTCCGTCAGCAAGCATTACCGCAAAGAACCTGTTTGTTGGCGCTGTACTCCATAGAGCCGAGAGTAGACGGATTAATAAGATGTAGAACTAGCCGGCGTGTATGTGGAAGCTAGCAATGCACGAGTTCAAAATGGCGGTTTGGTTACCATTCACTGAACTAAGAAGGAATCTGTAAAGTGGAGCTGACCCATTGGACGGAAAGTAGAAAAATAACAATTTACGCTCGCCATTACGTCGTCGGTTGCAAGGTTCACGATATACAGCTTGCCGCCCCAATTGAGCAGGCACCTGACAACGGAGAACGTTTTTTGGTGACCCTTGGGTGACTAGTTAAACAAATAGTTAGCGAAATTTGAGGACTATTGGAAGCATTATAAAAAGCACATTTAATATCAGCAGGTACGAACTCGATGGACTGGATGCCAATCAAACACTGATTTAAGATAAAATATAGACAAAAAATGCCCAAATCGAATAATTAGACATTATCGGTATCTGGTTCAAGAGGTAGATATTTTTGTGCTCGACCGGAAGGTAGGCAAGCTGGCTGTGTGACGGGTGGGCTGGTCGAGTCATGTGCCTTCGGCAGATATCAAGGCAAGATTACTGGTGGGGGACAATGCGCATGAAACCAGATGTTTTATGCCCCGACTCTAGCGAACGACAGTGTTGCCGGTCGACACAGAGGGCACCACGTGAGTATTAGGTATTTGCTTTAAAACAAATGTTTATCTTGTTGGTTGAAAATCTTTTATGTGAGCCAAAACACAGCACGTGCATAGCGCATCGACGTACGGCAGATTCGCCTTATGAATAATGGGTAGCATGCGGACAAAGTGTTGAAAATTTGGTTGCCTACATCAATTGGGTTCACGTACAGGGCAGTCTTTTTCGTAAAACGACAGGAGTACGTTAAAAAAACAAGCAAGAACATTTCATTCATCGCATGACCTGGTAACTGTTTGTTCTAGTAAATCAAAACGCTCCGGGAAATTTTGAAAAAATTGCAGAAGGAGACAGATTTGGCAGACGGCATGAGATTCGACACAGACGATATATACAGTAGAAGTGCGGAAGTAGTATGGTCGAGACCGCGAATTTTTCCCACATCAGATACTAGGGAAGACTGATTAGGTTGCACCAGCTCTATTGAACGACAGAGTGTAAAAAAGGTTATGTAGGCAGTTGCCAAAAGTGCTTTCTTCAGGCAAACCCTGTAAGCCGTTTTTATTGTTCGTCCAGGCGCGAAATGTGGGCGCATGTGATCAACCGAGTCACGCTCGTGCTCGGAGGTTGTCACGAGCGAGTACGCAAAGCTTGACAAGCGAAGGCAGCATGAGTCAGCTGTGTCGGCACTGACCGGGTGAGCGTGCGACCCCAAATTTCGGTCCATTGCACCAACGGCTTTTTCGATCCAAAAGAAACAGAAAAGAAGGGATTACATAGACCACGAATTTATTCTGCACCATAGGGCTACAATTTCGCGTCAATGACTGTTCCAATTTGGAATTTTGGGAGACAGTTCCGAGAGAACTTCCTGAACTTTGCAGCGACAAGGAGACGTACTGCTGATCGGGCATGCTCTGCCGTATATCAAGGATATGTCAGAGACAACTGCGCGCAATGCTGTGGGACTAGGCATCGGAATAGCAAACCGACATAAAGCTATCATGCAAAACAGGGTCATGAAGATTAAGGATCAAATAAATTCTAGTTGGCAGTTTGGTGAAGTGTACCGATTTCAAGACCTAAATTGTTCTTGTAACTACACAGGTCAGACTTAACGCCTCCTGGAACCGCGCGTACGCGAGCTTAAGCTGGCTGTGAGACAGGGTGATGGATTATCACGAGTGGCTGACCACACCAACGAAATGGGCCACGATTTTAACTCTACAGCCACAAAGACATTTGCCCACGCCAGTTGCAAGAGAATCCGAGAATCGATTGAAGTCTAGGCCTCCGATGAGAACTCAATCACTCGAGGTATCGCTCTGGTGTCGACATACAGAGCCCTGCACAGTCACATCGAGACTCATGTCACTGGTGTTTGATTGACTCATAGCCCCAATAACTGTTACTGTTTTTATCTCTGACAATGAACTACCTCACGAGTTTGAACACTCGGACAAAAATAAAGAAATAATTCCGGTGACTGAACCAGCTTCCTTATCCCTACTTTTACATGCACCTGGCATGCAATCGCTAACCTAATTTAGTGAGAAAAAAAACTATTTCCTAAAACTATCTACCTCGCATCAGAACTTGTGTATCACAGATAATATACCGAAGAAGAACGCTGGTTCGAAAAATCTTAGCGACCATGGGGAAAGGCATATTTTCTGCTAAATTGAATTTTGTATGTCAAAAGACAACAATAAGCAACGTTAAATGACACTATGAGTTGGTCATCCGTTGTATTTAAAGGATATGTATCGAAATAAACGCCAGTGGTACGCGTCAGTTGTATTCTGCTAACGAGTGAAAATGTCTTTTGAATTTTGCACCCATCCAAACAATAGAATAATGTTTTCCAGTTTGTCTGCTGTGGACTCGGGGCTTCGTAGCATCTGCATCACAGTAATATATTCCTAAACCAAGATTGTTGTTAAAACTCTAGCAGCGGGTTGTACGTACCGTCTTCTATTCCACCCTCTAAACAGGGCATGACAGCAGAGCGCCGAAGACAGAGAAATCTGTGAGCTCGGTTACCAAGATCCTTCTCTCGTTAGTAGATCTCTGACTTCAAACAGCATCCTCCACTTCCTCAGCAAACACTCGGCTCTATTCGTCCTCACTATTGCCCGTTTCCTGCTTTAACCGCAATCAGTCTCAAAAGTACTTTACCTTCGTTCGTCGGTCGTGTGGGGTCCTTCGTATTCGCACATGGGTTCTCGCTGCCATTGTCAATGAATCCAAGGTCTTTGGCTCATTTCACACAGCTTTGGCTATCCGAGTTTACTAAAACGCATACTCTTGTGTATTCGGAGGAAGTAATTTCCCCATGTCTTGGAGAACCTCGGTGACCGTCATGTGCTGCACGGCGCTTTTTTAATCACGTAGTACGATAGGCCAGTTGCCACTCTAAATAATTAAGCGATTATTTTCGTAAAAACTACTGGACCGTTGGGTGATCACCTAATTGCAGAATGAGTGAAGTTTTGACACCTTCGTACTTAAGCAAGACGGTTTCCGTACTCTGAGACTGGTCGTCCACAAGTCAACGTCAGAGAGAGTGCAAAGAGAGAGCGATACGCTTTATTTTGAAAGTAAAATTTCAAAATTTTCAGTAAAATTCCCTCTATTCACTAGGATAAAATAAGTACGCAAGATAGCACCGGAAGAAAACAGAAGATATATAGTAAGCGAAAGCTGTAACTGTCGGCATCATGAACAGTTGTCTGTGGATGCGTCGCAAAATTGCGCCAAAGTTTCTCCAAAACGGTGTAGGTATCCTTTGTGAATGACCTAATAATTGTATTATCTATAACAAAGAGTGGTAAAGAGCAGTATCTAATGAGAAAAATGGGCCAGCCCACGTACACATGAGAAAATTCACATGTGAAGGGAGGATAAAAAATTAAAAAGCCCGCCCGAGGCATTTAGACTTCCTGTGAGCAGCGGGTCCGCAAAAGCTCATAATATTATTATTGCATATACTGCCACTTCTCAGTGCCGTTGCAGAAATCTCCACAATAAAGGCTGCATGCATAGGCGTGGAGTCGCCAATGCTTAGATGTGCAGAGCATGATGGCCCCATCTACTGAGCAGTCATTACCTTCGTACTTAATATTTATAAAAATGAAATATTGCTTTACTAATAACGGAATCATTTGCAGATCTTCTAACAGTAAAGATTGGAGAAGCTTTAGTTATTTTCCTCGGTTATCTAATTACTCATTCCTCAAAGGCTTCGACAGACTATATTTTTAAGTGAGCACTTTGTTTGAAACGGCTGGAGAACTTGAGAAACCTTCCAATATCCCTTAAGCCTACTCCGGGAACAAATACTTCGCCTTAATATCCGATTGTTCAAAGTGAGCCTACGAGTCCCTGGAAAGACTTTGCGGAAAATCATTTGCGAAAAATACCAAAATGAACAATAAGAAGTGAGAAGAAGAAGAAGAGGCGATCACTGGAACATGTTTATTGCCCCAACGTTTCGGATTCTCTCTCGAACCCATCATTAGAGACAGTTGGAGGAAAGGGAATCCACTAAGAACCACAAAATTAGAAAGTAAACTGTATTTAAAAGAAATTGCTGAAGCTGAGCACGAAATAGGCAGGTTCGTTAAAGATTGAACACGCTCTTGAATACCTTATCACTCTTGCGTTCTGACGGTTGAACAGTAAGTCGAGAGCCGTGTAGAAAGTGGCAGACTTCCAACATGCCACCTTCAAAGACCTTCTCGTCTGCAAAGGTGACAAAAGCGAAGCCACGAGACCTGCCAGTGCTCCGATCAGTAATCACTTCGACATCTAAGACAGTGCCGAATTTGGAAAAGTACCGCTCCAGATCATCTTCCGTGGTCGTTGGTTTCAGTCGACCAACAAAAATGGTTGCCGTGTTGAGGGTAGACGTGGAGGTTCCTCCGTGAGACATCTTCATTTTGGTGTGAGGCCTGGGAGGTAAAATAGTATCAATTGTCTAGTCACATTTCATTCTTCCGATATAGGCATACTCCTGCACACCTCGACATTTGCCTTAACTTCTAAAATCAGTTTTAACTGATAATTTTCCTTTACAAGATTGCAGGTGCCAGTAGCCAACTGCCAAACACAGTTCGACTGCGAATGTACCCGTGATTAGTTGTACCGATATTAAACTTACCTCACCGTGTTCTATGGGAGTCACAGAGGTAAGTTACACTACGCACCGCCTCTCTAGAATTCCCCGGTTGAATGGCCTGGAACGAAGTTCAAAATACAAACCCTGTAGAACATTCCTGACTTGTCAGCTCACCCTTTAGATTAAAAACAAGCTGGATCACGTGTTTAAGTACTTTCAAATGAAGCAGTGTAGTAACGTTCCAGGAGAATAAATACGAACAGTTCCACGTAGAATTATAATCCCGCATCAGAAGTCACGCAATCGGTCACGTAACAAAAATGATAAAACGGCATAGGCCTCGAGGAACCGACGTAACAACATTTGAAGACAGCAGTCAAGTTAGAATTTTTAACACGTCTAGAGTATGCGAGTCATGGACAACAATATATGCTACGTTCAGTACCCACCGATTTCCCAAACCAAAAATATTTTTGAGGCCAGTTGCCGAGTGTGAAGTTATTGCCGGGTCAATGGAGTTAGTAAGAAATTCAAAAGTGGATGAAGCGACAGTCCGACCGGAGAAAATACACACAACCTGTTCTTTTTTTATTTTTATCTGATAGCCAAGTACTTCTTCTTTAAATCTTATAGTAGAAAGGGGGTAATATTTTAATTTTAAATAGCTTTCCGATTTCATGATCTGTCATTTTTCAGTATACAAGCTGTATACTTGAACTCTATAGCATTAAGATGATACTACATATTTCTCATAAAAAGATGTAGTCAACATGGGGGTATGTCGTATACACCTTCTTAAACAATAATTCCGGATGAAAGTGTATATTTCGATTTTAAAAATATTTATTAAATATGAGATTTTTCAGGATCTTTAATTTTCCATTCATAGTAGATCATAGGCACTAATTTATAAATGTTTCCTAAAATGCATACGACATGATTCACATCCATTGCGAACGTTTATGAGAAAAATAAAACCAAGTTCCCATAGCGTAAAAAATATGTGAAGTCCCATAAAAAGGATGCATACAGCGTTTAGTTTCGATAACGGGAATGCAAGTACGGAAGCTGTACTAACTCAGGAAATCTTATGGATTTCATGAGTTGTACAGCCCTTTATGCGAAATCAGCGCACGCTGAGTCCCCCAAAGTTTTACATAAATAAAGAATCGATCGTTGGGGAAAATAAGACCTACTGTGGTTTACAAATTAATATTACATCATTTATAAATACTATTTTTTTAGAAAAGGTACAAATTACGAAAAGGTGAACATCGATCAAGTTGAGTAAGTTGAAGTTTTAAATGTATGCGAAGTCTCTACATGCAACTAAACGGGTGAATATAGCAGCAAAAGTAGAATTACTTTTGAAAATAGTCTTTTCAGAGTTTTAAACATACATATTCATCTAGATTAAGTGCAACGTAAAGTATGACCGCCAAGAAGCAGCCTAACACCTTTTCACGAGAATTAGCCGTTTTTCTTCCGTTTTTACATTGTCTTAGATGCGGTTGGCCAATGCAAACAGATTTACGCTTGATTGTGCTGATAGTGACGTCACATGAATATAATATTTTACAAGCACTCATGTTCACAGGCCGGTCACTGACTAATACATTTAAATAGAATCGTCAGATGCAATCTTAAACGTTCCATTTTGTGTAGATAAAGATGAATTTTCTATTGTTAACATTTCTTTATAACTATTTCGGGTTTTCTATTACGAAGGGTTTCAGATTACCTTTGCAAATGTAGTGAATTCTTTACGATTTTCAGTGGCTTCAGTCGACTGCCCATAAATTTAGATTCCGTTCAATGTGTTTAGTAACACCTTCAAAATAAGATATTACTTAAAAGCATTTATTTACTCTTTTGGACGTGCTTTCTAACGCAGATGGTCGTCTGGGTCATAGTTGTAGTCTCACTCAAACATGAAAACTCGCTGCCGAGAAAAATGGACGTCCACAAAAAAAGCCTGGATTAGGATGCATGACAAACCATTTAAAAACGCAAATAAAGCAATTTGTTGGAATCGAAAATGCATTTCAAAATTTCCGTTCACGCTTAATGAAATAGGAAACCTACTCCATTTTTAAATACACTATGATATTTCAGGAGTTGAGGAGGTGGAGTCGGTTCGAATTCGGATGTGTGGTAAGTCACATCTCTCAGAAATTCCCTAAGTGACATTTTGATCTGAGGTCTTCTTCAGAGTAGAGAATGTGAACCACACACAAAAGTGAGATAGTACCTTGAAGGCAGTTAGGGGGTTGTGCAGTTCGTTTTCTTTCCTCCCCGATGCCAAAAAGATTCTTTTGACCCCAAAATATGTTTAAACATTTTGCTAGTCAAATCGTGTGTAAATTTGAGCGGGAATCAACATGGTCTTATATTCAGGCAAATGTCAATTCTAATAACTGTCCTCAACTATGGTTGCGCGTCCGAGCGTGTCTTTCTATGAGAAAATAGCTATTTAAACTCCAAATTCTTGCCAAAAACACTTGACCATATTTAAGAAGGATTTTATTACGCAAGTTATATCAAGCAGGATGCGAACGAGCCGGTTATTTTTTAAAATAAGAAATAACCTCAAATTTTAAAAGTCAACATTTTAAATGGATGTGCTTTCGTTCTTTCATACGCAGTAATAACGCTTAAAGACAATCTTTTATTAAACTCGACCGATTTTTCCATGACATAAGTGAATAAGCCATAGATTACCATGAAAAAGGCCAATCACTTAGTCGTTACGCCAATTTTTGTGCTCTACTTTCTGCAGATGCGTAATTTAAACATGCAACAGGCAGAGCGTTGGTAGCCTCAACAAAGATTTAGTATATATGGTTATTCTGTTGTGCATTTTGAATTGTCGAACAGAAAGCAGAGTTGTAATATAAATTACCGTGCAGCCCAATAACTTCCTGTCAATCCAAGATTCCGGCTTTTGCGCAAGCTTCCTTCGAGCTCCCTGCAAAAACCACTTTCTAGAAAAAGGAAAACTTAATTGGTATGCGTTTTTCCATTTTTGCGAAAATTCCCACTCAAGGATGCAGAATGCTAGTTGGCGAGCCTATGCGTGCCTTCAATAAATTATCCTCAAACCAGTACAGAGTTATTGAGCAGTTGGATTATTTAACGACGTATGTCGTGCAGTTCACCACCATGGATCTGTTCATGAGTCGTCCAGATGCTCACCTCGTAGATCTCGGCAAGAACTCCCGAACGCTCATCTAATGTGACACTGTTAAAACTACCAATATACTACTCAGTCAATCTCAGTAACTAATTTTGTTTAGAATTTAGCAAGATACCATCCGAGAATTCAGAAGACCAGATGGCGAACATACGCGTGCTTTCGATAGATTACCATCAGGCCAGTAGATTTATAAGGGGACGGGGTAGAAGCTAAGAAAACAATCAATAATTTTTCATCCCCTTGATCATACAAGTGAGTCTTGTGACTAGGGGGGTGGAATAAGAGACAGCTGGTTAGGCGGCAGTGAGGGTTTGGTGGAGTCGATCGAGGGCGGAGGGGAGAGAGGCGAGAGAGGGTGCTAAGAAGTACAGCCAAAAACACTTGGCCATATTTAAAGCTGGATTTTATCACGCAAGTTAGATCAAGCAGGATGCAATCGAGCCGGTTATTTTTTAAAATAAGAAACTATCTCAAAATTTAAAAGTCAACATTGTAAATGGATGTGCTTTCGTTCTCTCATACGCAGTAATAACGCTTAAAGACAATCTTCTAATACAACCGACCGATGTTTCCATGACAAAAGTGACTAATCCATAGGTTACCGTGAAAATGCCAATCATTTAGTGGTTACGCTAATTTTCGTGCTCTACTTTCTGCAGATGCGTAATTTAAACACGGAACAGGTAGAGCGTTGGTAGTCTTAACAAAGGTTATTCTGTTGTGCATTTGTGAATTGTCGAACAGAAAGCAAAGATAATGGAACTTTTTCTTATTTAAATAGAAATTGCGCTTTATCGCTGGCAACAGAAAAATTATTCAGTATTTTCCAGGAAGATGAAAATGCCGAGCAAACGTTCCATTTCAAGAAGCTTTTTTTGGAAAAAAAACATCTAAAGAGGTTTAGTGCATCCATCAAGCCCACATTCAACGTCAGCGTTCGTTCGTTGCGTCTTTCATTCTTGATGATGAGGTTTAATGCGTGAGCAATTCTGCAAATACGACACGAACACCGCTTGTATTAAAAGAAGGCCAAATAACGTAATACTTCCCAGAAAGTTTTTTTGGAAATGTTTGATACTAAAGTTTTTAATAAACCCATTACGCATGAAGACTTTGTTTAGTAATACGGAGTTTCGATCCATTCATTTGGGCATGAGTGCGAGCAATTATCGATTTTTCTTAAATTGAGGCGCATATTACGGTACAGCACACCTAAATAAAGCCTTCAAATCTTATAAGCATCGTAGATTATTCTTACTATTTTTCATATGAAGCAGACGCATGCTATAAATGAGGAATACGAACGATTCCATCTGACCTTGTGGCTACTCCAAAGAATCCATGCATGTGGTTACATATGACGTTAAGCAGGCATTGGAGTACAAGCAGCTGGTGACGGCGGCCATGTTAGAAATTTCAGCATGTTGCAACTCACTGAATCATATAAAACAGTGTGCGTATAGTCAAGAACCCCTTGATTGCATAATCCTATTAAATATTTCAGGCACACAATAAATTGCAGGATTGTAAGCTGCTAAGTCGTTGCGAAGTCGCCTTCGATAAACAAAAAACGAACAGAAATCCACAATCACACGCCTAAACTGAAGTAAGTTTGCGCATTTGCAGTCACAGACCGCTGCCAATGATAAGTCCGTCAAATGATCAAGGTGGCTATTTTGTTTTGCTACATCAAAATATCCCAGTATCAGACAGCCCATCCGACACGTTTTTGCCTAATAAACGCATAAAGGTACAATACTACTATATAAATTAAGTAGTGTGGCCATTGTGCAGTAATATTCATACCGTCTGCGGCGCAGGACTGTGCGGTGGCAAATAAGACAGACATGGCCCATCCGGAGTCCCGCATCTCTGTTTGTAAATATTTTATGTTCATAGAACTGAAGTAACATCAAAATAATCTGATTTCAGACAGAACTTCCTACCTCAGAAATGGCTAAAATAGGTGAGCGTATTGCCGATCGTACTTAGGTCAAATAATTAACCTTAGGTAAGAACTGAAACACAACAAAAAGGAGTTCAAAAATTAAGCAATTACTGTGGCTTTTGTTAGATAGGGGTGCTTAAGAATATTCACGATTGAAAGATAGCTTGCTAGGCAGGAGCATTTGATGTGTACCATATTTATGTAAAGTTACGCTACTCCAACAAGTCTTTTCTAGTCAAACCCATTTTCCCACCGCTTTATGCAATTCGCTTTTGTCACTATGTCACGTACAAAACCCAAAATTATTAGCTCAAATTACTGACACACGTACTTAATGTCATTGGAATTCTTTTTCCTTGCGGGCATAATGGTGACTTGAGTTGCATTTATCAGGTGCGGTTGAGCATCAAACACCTTCTTGACTGAATCCGCTTCACGGAAAAAGACCATGCCACAACGACGAGAATCCAATCTTTTCGTGTCCTTCAGAAGGAAAACATCGGTGATAAGACCAAATTTGGAGAAGTATTCATATAGATTGCAGTCCTTTGTTACTTCAGGTAGATTGCTGACGAAGATGCCTTTAGGATTCACGTCCTCCTCACGTAACCTTTCAGGCCTATGTTCAAAGCAGACAAACCATAATACGATCTGAGTGTGATTTTCAATAAATTACTCAAAGGAAGGGGTCGAGAAAATAATATATTCCCATTTCGGTATGTGTTTTAAACTGAACCAATACGCTTGCGTTGCGCTGGAAGAGCATCCGTCGAAATTAGTAGGCTCCGAATGATTACAGTAACCTGGTTGGGTGCTGTGGAATTACCGAACATTAAATTCCGTGCGTCCTGTAACTGCGATGGCCTGAGTGCTCAGTGACCCACCACGTGAACGTTCCCATTTCTAGTGCACCAGCCTCAAATTCTACAGTGTTCGTTATGACCCGGACTGATACTTACGATTCACACGCACCCTATGCATGCTAGACTGTTGCCACCAATTCCGACATGGCAGAGAAAGGGAACACGATTGACCATTATGAAAACCTGCAAGTCATTCTCACCGAAAAAACTGCGTGTATTTAAAGCATCCTGTTGGGGGTGGCTATTGTCTGCCCAATCCAATTTGTGAGAACTTGCTAGAAGAGACATGAATGAACAGCGTTGGTTTCAAATGGCCTTAAATGACCAATCAAGTGTTCCTCATCTTTTTTGGTCCTTGTAACTAGGAAAAACGGTTTCTTGTAGCCAGATGAGCAATTTTATCTGGCGGATATCAAAATATTGCCTGACGGATCATCTTCGTCTAAGTTGTCAAACATACAGACGCAGTTTAAAAGGTCTCAGGTAAATAACGTATTCTGACGATCATTGTGTACACCAATATCACTACTTCATGAAATCTTAACGGGAATTCTTAAATGTGTCTTCGATTAAGCAGAGTTGTAATATTAATTACCGTGCAGGATAACCCCAATAAATTCATGTCAATCCAAGATTCCGGCTTTTGCGCAAGCTTCCTTCCAGCTACCTTCAAAAACTACTTTCTAGAAAAAGGAAAACTTAATTGGTATTTTTTTTCCATTGTCGCGAAAATTCCCGCTCAAGGATTCAGAATACTAGTTGGCGAGCCTATGCGTGCCTTCAATAAATTATCATCAGACCAGTACAGAGTTATTCGGCAGTTGGATTATTTAACGACGTATGTCGTGCAGTTCACCACCATGGATCTGTTCATGAGTCGTCCAGATGCTCACCTCTTAGATCTCGGCAAGAACTCCCGAACGCTCATCTAATGTGACACTGTTAAATCTACCAATATACTACTCAGTCAATCTCAGTAACTAATTTTGTTTAGAATTTAGCAAGATACCATCCGAGAATTCAGAAGACCAGATGGTGAACATACGCGTGCTTTCGATAGATTACCATCAGGCCAGTAGATTTATAAGGGGACGGGGTAGAAGCTAAGAAAACAATCAATAATTTTACGCCTTGTCATACAAGTGAGTCTTGTGAATAGGGGGGTGGGATAAGAGACAGCTGGTTAGGCGGCAGTGAGGGCTTGGTGGAGTCGATCGAGGGCGGAGGCAAGAGAGGGCGCTAAGAAGGAGATTTCGTTAAGCGAATGTTGGCCCTGCTAAGTGTGGAGCTTGCAGGAGGTTCTTTTGTGCACACAAGACGGGCTTTCTCCACCTGAGGGTGGTGGCTTCTGCTGTTGCTAGCATACGCTACCCTAATGACTTGGGGTAGTTTGGTGGCACCTTATAAATCACAAGGAAGGTTTCGGTGGGGTCCATAGGATGTCCGGAATCAACAACGTGCGTGACCATAGTGCTGTTTATGCTCTTAACTTGGCCTTTTCTCAGCAATGCGGGGTTGAGAAAACCAGTTTTGTGCTCACAAAAGAACCTCCTGCAAGCTCAGCGCTTAGCATGGCCAACGGTCGCTTACCTTCATACCTTCCGCCCCTCGCTCTTTCCCTGCCTCCTCAAGCCAAACCATCACTGCCGCCTAACCTACTGTCTTTTATCACCACCCCAATCTCTATTCACACGACACACTTGCATGACAAGACGAACATTATTGATGGCTTGTACCCTATTCCCTTATAAACATACCGGCCCTACGAGAATGTATCGGTCTTCGAAATTGTTTAATTACTTTTCAATACCCTTATAAATTAAGATATATTTTTTAAAAGAAATTCACAGCACTTTTCTTTCTTCAAATACTGTACTTGAAGAAAGGGGATATTTCGGATATAAATATGTTTTTAATTGTGAGAGTTCTTAACGCCTTGAAATTTGCCTTCATAAAGTATCGTATTCATGCCTTTGGTAATGCTGCTTAGTAAGTAAACAACACGGTCTTTAGCCTTTGCAAAAACAATGGGAGCGCTATAGCAAGTCCTTCAAAAAGCTGTAATAATTTGCGATTTTCCCTATATGGAATGTTTGTAACAACTGTATAGTTCAGAATAATTCAGGAATTTGATCATTCCTATAAAGTCGAAAAATACCTGTTTTCAAGTTAAAAGTTGAAAAAGGCATAATTTGCTACAAAACGAGTTCAAATAAGAATAATTTACGCAGTATTCTGAGGAATTATTTTTGAATCTTAAAACAGCATCGAAAATCATTGGGAAACGTTCACACGATTGATGGAGTCAATTTTTACAGAGGGTACTTTTCACATAAGGCTAGCAAGAAACTCGTTTAAAAGTCGACCTCCTGAGGGGACTGGAATATTTAAGGAAAAGTAATAAAGCAACCATATTTTAGTTATCATTTCGAATTTTAAAAAAACATTTCAAAATTTAAATTAAAATTTAATGAGGTGGCACATCTCTGGTGGGTATAAAATCAACGATCGGATAATTTTGCTGCCTCAGCGACTCATACCTGAAAGGTTCCGCTATATTTCAATACAGTAAGAAAACATCCTTGATGAACAATTTCTGCAAATCAGGTTATGTACCGAACAAACAGCTAATGCCTCAAAGAAAGTAATGGAAGCCATGTAAGTTAATCTGAACCTCAACTCCCTTGGTGGTCTGTCGCACGTGGCACGAGACTGAGCACGGTCCATCGAACGCTTGACGCTGAGGCGCGAACCGTTGAGGAAGTGGCAAGCCTTCAGCACACCCCTCTTGAAAGCCGTGCTGTCAGCAAATTTGACGAACCCGAAGCCGCGTGACTTGCCGGTGATCCAATCGTGTACAATTTGGGCCATCGAGACCCTGCCGAATTCCGAGAAGTAGGCCTTGAGTTCAGATTCAGTAACCTCCGGTTTCAGAAAGCCAACAAATATCGTAAGTTGGTCGGATGAGAGGACCGAGGCATCACCGTTCGACTTATCTTCGTCGGATAGGGAGTCGTCGTCCTCTTTGTCGGAAACCGAAATTCGGGTTCTGTGGGGTAAAATAACACCAATGAGATACACCAGCTTTCTTTCACTGAGATCGGCTTGAACTCTCTGCACACCCATTTCCTGCATAATCTAAATGTCGCTCTTTGGCGGTCACCCTAAAAAATTACCCCTTCAGTTTACTTGCTGAGGGTAATAGGCGATGAGTTTGAAAACCCTGCGGTGAGCGGTGTCACTGAAACATGTCTCCTTGCTCATGGTCCTGATCGCCTCTTTGCTGACAGCAAAACAGAGAGAACAGATTTAGGCATTCCGTTTTTTTATATATGAGTGGTTTCCGCCGTCATCGCGTCACCTCCGATATCATATTCGCCGCGCGCCAGCTGCAGGAGAAGTGTCAGGAGATGAGGATTCACCTCTACTCTACCTTCGTGGATCTGAAGAAAACCCTCGACACGTTGCATTGTGGAAGTTCATGCAGAAATTCGGCTGTTCCAAGCGATTCGATCACATGGTGCGTCAACTCCATGATTGCATGATGGCGCGTGTCACGGGCAACGGAGCCCTCTCAGAGGCATTCGCAATAACCAACGGAGTGAAGCAAGGCTGCGTCCTCGCGCCTATCCTCTTCCGGCTTTTGTCATGCTAATGGATAGCTACCACGACGAATGACCAGGGATCCACATAGCTTACCGGATGAATGGCCAACTCCTCAATAAACGGCAGATGCACTCCCACTCGCGTGTATCCATAGCCACCCTCCACGAACTTCTCTTCGCTGACGACTGGGCTATCAATGCAACGACAGAAGGGGTCATACAAAGAGCAAGGACCTCTTCACTGCCACCTGCGACAACTTCGGACTGCGCATCAACACGGAGCAAATAGTGACCATGCATCAGCCACCGCCCAATACCACCTACAATGCACTTTGCATCAATGTCAATGGCGTTCAAATGAAAGCCTTGAGCACCTAAACCTACCTGGGCAGCAACCTATCCCAAAGCACCAAAATCGATAATGAGGTAGTCTACCGAATTTCCAAAGACAGCCAAGCCTTCGGACACATGCAGAACCTCGTATGGAATGTACACTGTCTCCACCTTAGCACCAAGCTTAAGATAAACAAAGCTGTCATCTTACCGACGCTGTTGTATGGAGCGGAAATATAGACGGTGTACAAACAGCAGGCGAGTAAGTTCGACCACATTCATCTTAGCTGCCTCCGCGTACTACCGAAGCTGAAATGGCAAGACAGGATCCCGGGCACAGAAGTGCTGGAATCAACAGGCATCCTCAGCATCTCCACCCAGCAGAGACAACTGCAACTTTGCTGGAGCACCCGCCTCGTGAGGATGGAGGACGAACGGCTACCCAAACGACTCTTCTATGTAGATTTTGCCACGGGTTCTCGTCGAAAATTTGGTCAAATAAGACGCTACAAGGAGACTCTGAAGACTTCCCTGAAGCAACTGCAGATCAACACAGCAAACTGGGACGGCCTCGTCCAGAACCGACCTGCCTGGTGAGGACACTGAAGACAAAATCAGCAATCTATGAAGCCAAACGGGTCACTGATGACAAGGCCAACAGGGCGGCATGAAAGTCACAAGCACTTTGGACCACCACCACAAATGTCCATACCTTCCCAACATGCCCAAACTGTCAACACACCTTCCACGCGCGCAATGCAACAATAATCAGACAACATCAACTTCTGCCAACCCTCCTTCGGACACCCCGAAGGTCACAACTGGCACAAATTCCACCACTTACGCCATCGTAGGGACCACAGCCCAACCATCGTAGGCTAAACCACATAAACGCACAATACCTCTACCAAAAACATACACCACACCCTCACCATAACCACGTACCTGAGACTTTCCCGGTTTCCTATCAACCGTGGCTTAGAAGGCTGCCAACTGACGTTTACACCAGACTACGCCGTCTGTCAAGTGCGTGTTGTGCGCTGAGTGGCTGACCAGTGAGCTGGGAGTCAGACGGCGATGAATCATTCTTATACCCAAATTATGGGAGTCCCGGTATGTGCCTTAAGAGGGCCAGGTCGTGCTGACCGGCTCGGATGGTGATCTGATTGTATGGGTAGGTGAGAGTGAGGTCGACGGCTCAGCGAACGGTTCCCTCACTATAAACAATCTGACGCGCTTGAAAATATCATGGTGCACTAAAAGCCGTGGCTAGGAAGGTTGCAAACTGACGGTTTAACTCGGACCACGTGATCAACCCAGAGCATGCTTTTGTGTACAATGGACGACTGGCAGATTGAAAGTCAGCCTGCAATGGCTCTTTCTTAATGTGGCCTCTATGGCAATCCCAATTAGTTGGGATCCGAGCCGTCAATCACTTCCTTTTGTTAGGCCACAGTGTGTGAGCCTGCGCCCCCTCCCATCTCCGGTCTTCTCGACTCTGTTTTGATACCGGGCCCAGGTGGGGGAGTAAAAAGTTAGTGAGGTAGATGCCATGCAAGTCCACTCTCACTATAATCCCGCGCAAGTTACCGTCTCTGCACCACCCTGCTGTGGTGCATATGGTGGACATAGTCGAAAACGACAGCTGAAATGGCATTTTAGAACCCTAACTAGCGTTGTGGCACGACGTTGTACATTCTTGAGGCATATTTTATCTGTTTCGAGTCATGGCCGCCGCGCGTTTATGCCATATTCTAGGAACTGCCAAAAGAAGGTGCTGTAGAATTTAGCAAAGAAGATTTTTTTCGAAGACTACATACGGCCACTTCATGGTGGGCAGTACCTTCATGGTCTTGTCTAGGCTTTCAATGTGTATCACGCTCTGCTGGGGTTACTTAATCTTATGATGCCAACTTCTTACTCCTTGAAGCCAGCCTAAAAGCAGTGTTTGTGTGACACAGTGAGGTGTTCTCTCCTGCATTGTCCTATCTGTAATCGCATCCGCAATTCCCCTTCTCATATATCGTTTTCACCCGCCTGCCAGTGCCGGCGCCTTTATTCGTATCTTGCTGGTGGTCCAGCGGACGTCTTCGGGTCCGAAATACATACGGGTCCACCGATGCAGCGTAATTGGCAAGCAAGGAGCGTGTAGGAACACACTTCTCCAGGCGACAGTGAGCCAAATGATCGCGTCATTATCGTGCAGCTGTTCAGCACCAGGGGTAAAATTACGCAATTATCCATTCAAATACGAGCGAGGCACTAAGTTACCCTCAAGTGGAAAATTGGCAATGAAGGTGAGAGTTTCGGTTGATGAGATGCAACTAGTGCCACCGTTACTTGTTGCCACTTGGTTGTGGCGTGAGTCAAAAGCGTCAGGTGAACAGCAGGCCTCACTTCAACGCCGAAATTTCATCCATTAACTAACACTCTCAAAACAAAATTTCTAGAAAGTTAAAAGCGACAAACGATTACCTGAAATGGATGTCTGCAACGATGCTCAGTTAATCGATATGTGACTAAAGCAAGCTGTTAGGTGTTCCAAATCTCCGCCTTGTGCAAAGTTTCGTGCCTGAAATTGACGCTTAAATGCTTACCCATCCGCCTCCGTTTTTCTTCGCCTAGCCACACGCACGATGATCTGGTTCTCAGCTAGCAGGTGTGGCTGAGTCTCAAGCACCCGCCTAACTGAGTCAGTTTCGAGGAAGGTGACGAAGGCGCAGCCGAGGGATTCCGGGTCCCTCGTGTTCCTCAGCACTTTTACATCGGTGATAAGGCCAAATTGTGAGAAGTATTCATGCAAATCGCAGTCCTTGGT
Source organism: Schistocephalus solidus (assembly GCA_017591395.1). Lineage (NCBI taxonomy): Eukaryota > Metazoa > Platyhelminthes > Cestoda > Diphyllobothriidea > Diphyllobothriidae > Schistocephalus > Schistocephalus solidus. The sequence goes on along the minus strand of WEDG01005773.1, from coordinate 44,044 downwards.
AACATCGGGCAGACGATTAATGAAGATGCAGTTGGGATTCAGGTTCCAAGCCACCTCAGACGTTCTATGTACATGGAAAGTTCCAAGTAAGAGGAAGCACGCAAAGCAGTTGTACAAACGATGCAAGGCAAAAGCACCCTCGGCTGGTCGTAGCCATAAAATAACTTCTTGAATGGAATTTTAAGTCTCAGGGGGACTTAAATTGGTAGTTTAACTGTCTGACGTCAGCCTTACATAATCCATGAACACCAGAAATCGATGCAATCCTATCTCATATGCCTGCAACCAACCAACCTTTAGCAGTTTCGCTCGTAAAGACAAACGTACGGCTTATGGGTAATTAACTACTCTGTATACATAGCGCCCATTAAGGAAAAGAAGGATTAACTAGGTTTTTTTGCGAATGAGCGTGTGGTGCATACACTGGGCTTGGCAGCGAGAATTTGGAATAGCGCACACGCCGAATTGTCTTCTATCCTCCCTTTCGGCATATCCAGAAAGTAAGTCTTTTTAACCTTAAGCATACTGCTTATCCAAATGCCTCATTACACGCAGACGTCCTACGTAGGTCCTCTGAAATAACGAATAATCACCTAACGATAAACGTTCCTGAAGTTTAAAACTTTAAGAAAAACGTAACTGGTTACCAGATAAGCAGAAGAAAGAATATTTTCATACATAGTTTTGATAAATGGGAACTAAAAATTAATGGGAAGATGTATACTTCTTAAGCATTTATTTTTACAAGGTGTAGTTTTTCAAGGCGAACTGAATGTAGCTTGTCCGAAAGCTAAATTCCTAAGTGAAAACGATGCGAGGTGTTTATTTGATAGGTATACGAATGTATTTAGGCGGCAGGGTCGACATGGATGGAGAAAGGAGACATGGCCGTTTTGGCCTTATTAACCGTCGTCCTCTGTTTACATACAAACCGGGATATGAATGTCAGAAATCAAGTGTTTCAAAAATACACATTTCATTGGCACTTTGCCACAGCAATTTCACCAACTTGCTGCAGCAACCCGGTAGCACACAAATAGTTTCGCGGGGCCACTTTCTGAGTGATCGGTTAAAGGGAGCGTCTACCGCGTACCTAGCTCACCAGATTCTTACGACTTCACCGGTACCAAACACAGAATGGTGACGGGCATAGAGCTGCAATATTCTAAACCAGCAAGAAAACGAGCTCATGGCTCAATGTTTCAAGCATTCGACTTCTGATCAGCAGGTCGTGGATTCGAGCTCCGGCTGATGCATCACCTGGGGTTGGGTATGACTGGCTGACGACGTCTAATGAGGCAGAAATGGCCATCCTAGTCTCCTATGTCTCGGCCGGCACTGTTCATAGGACTGCATTATTAGCGGTTTGAAGGCCACAGAACAAACTCTCTAAACCTAAATATCGCTTTCATATGTTGAGCGGTACGTTCAAAACGCAGCCTGAATATGCTTACAAAGGGTCAATTTAACCCAGATGAGAAACGGGTTTTATTAACCTCATGCTTTAGCTGACTGGACCTGCAATCAAACCGGCCCATTTGTTCTGACATATATATATATATATAATTTTATATATTATATAAATTATATAAATTTACAAGTTGGTGAGACCACCCGTTTTCAGACAAAATGAACAGATGAGAAAGTGAGGTGGTCGAACTAGATCAGTTGGCGCGACAGGACAGATGACGACAAACAAGCAGCTGGTGTGAAGGGGGTGGCGGGTGGGAACATAATTGGTGCATGCCTTGGGACGGGGAGGTGAGGGGCGAACAATTACGTTTGCTTGTTTTGGAGGGGAGGTGGGCGGCGAGTAAGTACAGCAAGCTGGATTATCGGTCGTTGATCTGGGATGGATGTGGGGGTCACTGCGTCGGTTGGAGATGTTGGAACGTTTAATTGCAGTTCGCCATGTGTGAGGCGGCGCTGTCGAAAAATGAGATGCGAAATTCCGCAAGGATTAGCATTCATTGCTACGGGGTGGGCGCTCGTTAGTTAGTCGTGCACGTAACCCTTCGTAATGAGCGTCTAGATCTACGAGGTGGTTAATGCTGGTCGTGCTAGAGGGCCAAACTTCGAGGAATTCTCGAGCCTGTTTTGTTATGGCCACGGTGATCACTTCAGTACCATCCCAATTGAAGCGGTGGTTGCACTCAATGGGGCGACAAACGCGAGTGATAAGGGGTCACGTCGGCGAACGGCTAGCTTATGTTCGTTGATGCGAGTCCCAAGAAGTCAGCCTGTATGTCCAACGTAAACAGAAGGGCAGTTGGCGCATGGTATGCAGTAAATGACATTGCTTAATTCTTCTTTGGGTAGAGGGTACTTTACTCGACATAGGGTTGCACGTATGGAGGATGAAGGCTTGTGGGCGACAGAGATGCCAAAGTGACTGAATTGTCGAGAGATTGTTTTGGAAACACCTTACATGTAAGGTAAGGAATAAAATTTCCGTGGAACTATATCTCCATTAGAAACAAGGTTCAGCATTTGTCTATGGCAACGACAACCATTTTTCATGAAGCTCGTTGGGTATCCATGGGACCGGAAGAACTGAGATAAACACGATAGTTCTTTCTTAAGTAGGTCATCGCTGCTGTAATAGCGGAAGGTCCGATGAAAAAGAGTGCGAACACAGCTTATTTTGTGAACCGCTGGGTGGTAACTTACATAGTTAATCAAGATTTCTGCAGTGGAGTCCTTTCGGTGGACGCTTTTTGCCATTCCACCATCACTGAGTTTTTGTATACTCAAGTCTAGTAATGGGAGTGCATCTCTTGTTTCAGCTTCGCAAGTAAATTTAATAGCCGGAAAGACCCCATTCAGACTCTGGTGCAATTTCTCAACGTTGCAAGTCTTTATGATAACGAATGTGTCATCTACTTAGCGGAGCCGCATCTATGGTTTGAAACGTTGTAAGACGCCTTCTTCTAGTCGCTGTAAGACGAGTTCGGCAAGTATCGCCGATATTGGGGTGATCTTAAAATGTTGATAGTATTTGTCATCGAACTGACAATAGTTCTTAAGGCAGTGCATAAGCATGTCTGAGAAGCTCTGTTTTGGAATGCAGATAGGATTTTTCTCTAGGCATTGCTCTATGCTATTAATGGTCAAGTCATGTGGTATAGAGGAAAACAGATAATCAACGTCGAACGATACAATACATTCGTCAGGACTTACTTGGAGTCATTAAACTTTCTGTAGGAATATCTGCGAGCTTTTGACGCTGTATTGCGATCCATCACTGAAGTGCTTTGGGTTCCTGTATAGCCATTTGGCAAAATTGTAAGTGGGGGATCCAATAAACGGCACTATGATCCTCAATGGTGCATCTGCTTTGTGCACCTTTGGAAGACCATATGCATGTGCGACACGGGGGTCACTGAGGGTCATAAATATGGAGCCCTCGGAGCTAATGAGTGAATCGAGAGAGTTTGTTCAGCTTCTTCTTTTCAGCAGTGACCTGCTTTTTCGTTGGGTCCACATCAAGTGGGGTGTACGCTTCCATGTCACTAAAGCTCTGGTTTGCCTAGTCTAAGTAGTCTAAGTTGCGCCACCTTTGTCAGCAGGCACGATGACTTCCTTTGCCAAAATAGACAAGTGGTGCAGCTAAAGTATGTCCGCACGTATGTCCTCAGGGACGGTAGAGGTCAGCAGAATGGATTCAAGATTGGCTAAGAAGTTTGTCGGTTTGGCATCGGCATAGCTTAATTTTATTCCTTTAGATAGGAGGTTTATTTCAGCGGATGATAGATTCCTTTCGGAAAGGTTAACAACCCTCGTCGGAATGCCGTTTTAATTTGGAGAACGCAGAATAGATTCGAGTTTAACTTATAGGTCGGCTCGTTTCTTCATTCTGGCGTCCTTGGTGGTGGCAATTAGCCTTTGCAGTACTTCTTCGAATAGATTCCCGGGTAGATATGAAAAGCGCCGGTTTTTAAGGTCGGTAATTGTTGCTTCGAAACGACCATATATGATGTTGGACGTCGGATATAAAGGCCTTCGAAACGCGGAATCCATATTTAAGCGTGAGTTGTCTTCCAGTCTCATTGGGTATAGTGGGCTTGAATCGAAGTGACTTCGGAAGGATACCACGGTCGCGACAGCGGTGGAGGAAATTTAGTTGTTGGTAAGTCGTCGCCTGTCTATGTGCGAATTTCTTCTAACTTCTGGTAAGGATTAGCGTTTGACGCCCATAAATACGTTGAATAACGGAGGTGGTTTGCATCCCGAGATAGTATAATGAAAAGAAAAATGCTCTTCGGGAAATGGAGTTGTACTCGTAAATTTACAAGTTGGTGACACCAACCCGTCGTCAGACGAAATGAACAGAGAAAGTGAGGTGATAGAACTAGATCAGTTGGCGCGACAGGACAGATAGTGACAAACAAACAGCTGGTGTGAAGGGGTTGGGGGGTGGAAACATAATTGGGGCATGCTTTGGGACGGGGGAGGTGAGGGGGGAACAATTACGTTTGCTTGTTTTGGAGGGGAGGTGGGCGGCGAGTAAGTACAGCAAGCTGGATTATCGGTCGTTGATCTGGGTTGGATGTAGGGTTCACTGCGTGGGTTGGAGATGTTGGAACGTTTTATTGCAGTTCGCCATGTGTGAGGTGGGAGCTGCGAAAAGTGCGGGCTTGATCCTCATATACCGCAACACTTCCAGTTGATATGGCTGACTGATAAGGGCGAATTAGACAGAAATGGCCGTTCCAATACCCTTGACATTGGTGGTATATATATATATATATGATAAGGTGGAACCGACAAAGACAAGGAAGACGGGAATGGCCATTTCTGGCTTATTAGCCGTCATCAGCCAGTCATACCCAATCCCAAGTGTGGCACACCTGGGATTCGAACCCGCGACCTTTGGTATTTGAGTCGAACGCTCTACCATTGAGCCACGGGCTCGTTGTTTTTGTCGGTTGTGATCGGGAATATGATGATAGTGTGGGGCTCACCGATCTGCTTAAGGAACATGTATGTTCCGTTGTGCCCTGGAGCTCAGACTAGAGCCCTCGCAGGTGGTCGCATAGCGACGTGTAGCATATGTTGATAAGGTGGAGCCGACAAAGACAAGGGAGACCGGAATGGCCATTTCTGGCTTATTAGCCGTCATCAGCCAGTCATACCCGATCCCAAGTGTGGCACACCTGGGATTCGAACATATGCTACACGTCACTATGCGACCACCTGCGAGGGCTCTAGTCTGAGCTCGAGGGCACAACGGAACATACATGTTCCTTAAGCAGATCGGTGAGCCCCACACTATCATCATATTCCCGATCACAACCGACAAAAACAACGAGCCCGTGGCTCAATGGTAGAAACGTTCGACTCAAATACCAAAGGTCGCGGGTTCGAATTCCAGGTGTGCACACTTTGGATTGGGTATGACTGGCTGATGATGGCTACTAAGCCAGAAATGGCCATTCGGTCTCCTTGTCTTTTTCGGTTCCACTTTATCAACATATGCTACACGTCGCTATGCGACCACCTGCGAGGGCTCTAGTCTGAGCTCCAGGGCACAGCGGAACATACATGTTCCTTAAGCAGATCGGTGAGCCCCACACTATCATATATATATATATATGGCAAAGACGTTATACCGTACTTCCGACATAGATGCTAGCTAAAAGCCCAGACACGTGTTTCGCCGATGTTTCTGCTGCTGTGTGACACAGCAACGAGGGGTTCGGCTCCTCAGTGGGTCCCCCAGCGTTCTCTATACGGTTTCTGGTATATGGACTCCAGAGAATAATCGGTAAATAATTTCTGAAATTATTAAGAGCAGGACATGGAGTCAGATGATTCGGACATGACTTTTTAGGGTCAGACCCGAAATTTCAATGAACATATCGGTCGAAGACAATCAACCACTGTGTAATAACCACGTAATGCCCATTCTACAAACAAATAGTACTACAAGTAGTCTGAATCTTATATATATATATATATATGATAGTGAGGAGTTCACTGATCTGTATAAGGAAAATGTATGTTCCGTTGTGCCCAAGAGCGCACTTTAAAGCCCTCACAGGCAGTCGCATAGCAACTTAGAGAATATGATGACAAAATGGAGCTGACAAAGGGAAAGTTATAGTAGATGAACAATGCCGGCAAAGCCAAAGGAGACTGGAATGGCCATTCCTGGCTTATTATCCGTCATCAGCCAGTCATACCCAATCCCAGGTATGGATCACCTGAGATTCGAACCCGCGACCTTTGGTAATTGAGTATACCATTCTTCCTCACTATCATGATTCATATATGAAAATGTAGACCTATTATCGCTCATTGACATTGATTTTCGCGCTAAAACTACGTTTACCAATTCTTATTTGGATCTGGTTGTCTTCGCAATTGCTGGTCGATTTAGAAAAACGGGAACAGAAGCCATTCTAAAGCCCATACGAATAGAATTATATTCTCAGCATAGAACCACTCAACCTCGCTAGTGGCAATCCTCTGCATGCGTACTTTCTCATATTCTCGTCGACTTGAATTCAATGCTTATCCACAGTATATGTGCAACCTAGTGGTGTTAATTAAAATTCTATAATATGTTACGTAGACATACTTACGCTAATAATTATCCTAGAATCAGGTCAGGATACCGTTATTTGAACAAGATCTTTTTCGGCCGACTTTACTCTGTAATAAATGAATATTAAAGTAGCATGCATGTTTTCCATTTATTTTCGCTTTTTTGTCGTAAAAATGCTAAAAATATTATATTTCGTAGTCATTTTGTAGCAACTTGGCCTTCAAACTTCATGAGGACAACAACATGGTCCGCATCCATTGCAGGATTTCATTAGCCCTATATGACCTCTTCTTAATGGTGAAGCAGCAGATTGAATTCAAAATAATTCGGTAATTAAACAGTTTTCAAACCAAAAGATACATTTTCTTCAACTATAAAATTTTAAAAGGACCTCAGTTGCTACCGAATCAGTAAAAGAAGGAAGGGCATTAAAACAACGAAAAGTGTATGGTAATTAATCAGATATTCAACAATTTAGTTTTTTAAGGCAGTTCAAATTAGGCTTGTCCAAAAGCCGGCGTACTGTCGTGATCAAAATATCTTGAAGTTATGCTGTATGCTAATTAGTCTTGTGACTCTTCTTAAATAATATTTTCTAATCAAACATAAACTTCAGAATTTCAGTTAAAATTGCGTAAGATAGCACACTTAAATCGCACAAGCAGTTTTTACAGTCTGTAATCCCCTTTTATCACAAAAAGACAGCTAGATCAATGATTAAAATTTTATGCTCACTGCCGTGTCTTCGGAAAACAGTAGCAACTAAACTACACATTTATGGATAGTGGTGCAATTGGTTAAGATGCGGTAAGCTCCTTCTTAAGACCACCTTAATAAACTATGGTATAGGTGTTACGATGGGAAAGGCACAGTCGAAAACGCTACACCCAAGGCCTCAAACACGAACCTAGATCCATGTTATCAAATATATTAACAGCCCTTCCAGAAAACAAAGCATGCGCCTCTGGAAAAGAGAAATGCAGACTTCACAGACTGGAACCAACAAATAGTTTAACCAATGACTCCAAGGCAAGCCAATGGACGTCTTGTAAGTGCTTCACCCTAAGCAATATTTGGCGGCTTTTTGTGCCCAGCAGTTGTGAAAAGAGTTGACATACGAGCTACCTAGAGAACGAAGCACATAGTCAACTGCGTCCGTGGATAAAGCGATGCTTACGTTTGCTCTGCTGGTTTGCTAGTCTCGGTTACCGTTGGAAGCACCGCCAGTTGTCCCTGCACGTTCACTGACTCGGAGGTCACAAGAGACAGGTTCTCCAGTTGATGCCGAATCTAGATTTTATTCAAAGTACAGACATTATAAGCAAAAAGCGAAAGAACTGACTGTATTAATGTGGTTTCATGTCCACAAATTCCTTGGAATGATTTAGGGAAGAAAGAACTGGGTCCTGTTGGTGTCCTACTATTTTTTCTCTCCTATAACTCTCTCAATTCTAAGAATACATTGACGACGTTTTCGTGAGATTTGCCTTAATAAAATCGCCTACAAGTGCTGTTATACTTGGCTCGGAGAGATGACAAGGGTTGCCCAAAAAAGGTAACCATGGTGGCGAAATTCACCGATAGTCTCAGCTCATCGTCGAAACCGAAGTTGCACTATATATTGAACGTTTCACATGCATATTTTATACGTTAGCTAACTTCTAGCGTCTGTTGAATACATTCACAAGATTTTGGGGACATTACGTAGCCTAAGCCCACGCTAACGTGTCAGCTACACATTCACGGAACGTTTGATACGACATGCATTCATGAATGTTCATGGCGCGCGAAAAACAAATATAAAAAAGTGGAAAGATGCAGCCTTCACCACACAGATGTGAACACATAGTCAGGTTTACTGAACCTACCGATGCACATTTCGGATTCAATTCTAAATTATCCAAATTGGACCCCTCAATGGATTCCACTGACTTTTGAATGTCCTTGGCACGATCAATGAGTGTTCTCGTTGACTGCTCCAATTCCTTCAGTGTAGAGAGTGTCTGTAACCGGAAGAAAATCGTGCATATGTGAGCGTCTGGCATGCAATGGCAGTCCGCATAATCACTACCAGACTAAAATTGCCGTATCCAAACAGAATGAATTTTAAACAGTAGCCTGCTGAGCTCACCTAGCATTAATGACAGCATTCTTGTCTAGTACTGCAAAAATTATTACATGAAAGGCTGCCATCTTTTCTACGTGGAAGCAGACTCAATGATTCCCAGCGCTGGTACATTAAATTCGGTATAAAAAGCTACGATATGTTTAAGGCCACATTTGATGAGGTGCATTTCTGTCTCAAATCCAAGATGATCTGACGGAGGGACAAGCTTAGGGCGAGAAGAGATGGGCGGGACCAAAATGACTGAGGAGGTTGATGTCAAATCTACGCTTAAGGTAGGCCCACTGGTCTCCATATATTTTCAATAGAAAAGCCGTTAACTCATCATAGCGTAAAGTGTTGTGATCGGGGCTTCGAGGGGTACACAGTTAGGTTCCACTGACTCCTGCTACAGGTTGCAATTTGAGCAAATTGGACTCATGTGAAGGCTATATATATATACTAATCCTATTTAGTTTCAGAGAAGACACTGGAAAATCGTGACATGCATTGGACCAGCTCGAAACCTCTTGTATAACGGAGCATTCGAGTTCGAACACCATTTTAAAACTTACGAGTTCTTCGGGCATGTCGCTTGCCGTCTGAAGCAAGGTATCCCGTCTTTTCTTTAATCTCAAGAGGTGCCTCTGCAGTTTCTTAAGTCTAGTGAGCTCCTCAGTATACGTTGACGCAACAAGCAGCTTGACCTTCTCGAGAGAGACATAAGTTGAATAGCGTAGTTCTCGACCCGCGGCGATGACCTCGGTTAGGAGACTCATTTTGCAAGAGGCGGACTTGCGAAGAGCGGACTGCAAGGGCTCGAGAGAAGCCCTTGCTGTTGACAGACAGGCCAACTTTTCCTTTACACTCTCGAGTGCCTGGAAAAAAACAGGAAGCTTGACGGAATTTGAGTAGGTAGAAAGACCCAGGCTTTTACGGCAGCATATATGTTTTAAGGCAAAAAGAGATAAATAACGGAATGCAGAAAATTCGGGGCTCAAATCTTATAGGTATCGCCAAAGTATAAATATGTTATCGTTTGCATTAAGCAACAGGTGCACAGAAAATTGTGCATGCTCAAAAAAATCGAAAAAGCAGTGCTCATGTTGGAAATTATTTTCAATATAGGACGCTCCTATGTTTGCTTGCTTTTTCTGTAGAATTTGACCCAGTCGAATAAGTGCTATCAGAACGTCATGCAGTCTGATACCATCTATCTGAAACTCTGGAACTCGATCAAAGTATTCTATAGACCCGTAAAACAGTAGTTCCATTATGGAAGGAAATGCGTTGCTGACCTTCTGGGAGACCATAAAAAAAGAATCGTTTGGCTATCTGCCTGCGGAGGGTGCATCAGGAGGACGTAGACTGCCACATAAAACAGACACCTTATATTTTCTACTGGATCTGACGGTGTCTGTTGGCTCTTATTTTGATGTGGCATGTCATTTGCTGTGAATGAATTTGACAATTTTTGATTTTGCATGCTGCAAGTGGATCCAAATGTCCGTTTTGGTGCCTAGGAAGCCCCACGCCTACTGATTCGTCTGAGAATAGATAAGAAGTCGTTTTTTAATCCTTTGAATTAACTTTCTTAAACGGAAGGGCGGCATTTAACTGTGGTCTAGGTCTGCTGCAAAGATTCCCTTATGAATTATTACATAAGTAATAATGCGCACATAATAAGTTAATAATAGTTTTTTTGGGAGGATAGCCTACCTTTGAAACTGGGCAATTTGTGTCTGAACGATGCTCACATTCTTCGGGTACTGGACAGGAAGTGATGCACTCCTGGGCCTACTCCTTGACACGGTTCTGTACAAGATGACTGCATGGACGTTCCAGGCTTCAGGTCGGCGATATGGGTTTCAATATAGCAGAATGGACACTGGACAAATGACTGATTCAAATCAACCGGCGCAAGACAGGGATTGAGACAAAAAGTATGACCACACAGCATGGTGTGTGGGTTTTTGGGCCTAAAATGGTAAAGAACTAGAAGGGAACCCAGCCTTTCTTCTCTGATTAAATTAAATGATTAATAAGTAAATTCTGTGCATTTGGGAGGCTACGCGCAGCCTGAAACGTAAATTCAAATGATGGTTAGGGTGCTAAACTTCTAACCAACAGGTCACGGGTTCAAATCTAGGGGGATAGGTATGGCTGACTGATGCCGGTTCATAGGTCAGAAATAGCCATTCTCGCCTCCCTTGACTTGATAGATCATCATTTGCTGCATATGTGACTGCCTATGGGACTATAGATCGAGCCCCTGGGGACAACGGGCCGACTGTGTCAACTAGTACAATCGATGAGCAATTGCTACTCTCGCTACGAAAGTGTAACTGCTATCATGTAAACCGAAATATTAAAAGACTACTTATGTAGGATTGATATACAATTGGCTTGTAGCAAAATCCCACGATATTTTAGTTTCACAAAGATGCCGGTTTTTGAATGAGCTTCTTTACGGCCCCCTGCAATGTGACGCTCTGTAGGAGAGGTTTTCGTAGCATCTACTTCATCTTCTCCGTCCACACTATTCGTGTTTAAATTGACTAGGCGAAATAAGGATAACCAGTAATAATTATGAACACAATACTTAAAAGGAAGAAGTCAAAGGTGGCCAGCTCGCGGAAAAAGTTAATATTGTCTCGAAAGCTAGGGGTGAAAAGTTTACATTTTAGACTTTGTGATACCCTTAATCGGCTAAGTAGCGTTTTCTTGACTCAACTAATTTCCTCCGTAATTGGTTGAAATGTGCAGATGCTGGGACATTTAGACTTAAGCAATTCGTAGAAACAGGTATAAAAACTTACGGCTGACTGCATATTCCACACACAGCTCCGTCTTCGGCCATGCCTGGCTGGTGTTTGTTTTAATGTAAGAGGCAGCCAGCATGTAAGTGTTCTAAAGTTTATTGCGCTTGTTTTGTGCGTCAAGGCCTCCTTCTCAACCAATAAGCGAGGCTGACGCTTGAATGGTCCGACGAAACACCAATCACAGTCGTAGACATAGTTTAGGCTACCAATCGCTGCTTTGTGCAGCAAATGCGCGTTAGTTGGAATCGGCAGTGTCCTGATTTTCTGACGAAAGCGACCAACAGTGACTATGACCAAAGGTGATAATTCGTGGGAAGCATTTGACAGCACAAATTTCGGAAAGGCTACCTTGTATGGACGCCTAAACAGGACACTGGATTAGGAACCACCCACAATACATGTGGCTTTGCGCCAAATTCTAAAAAAATATGTTTAGGATTAAGGTGGGGGTTAGGGTTAATTTTGGGGTTAAGATCAGAGTTGGGGTTAGGGTCATGATTAGGGTAAGAGGTAAGATTTTTATCGTGTTAACTGTCGGGTTTATTTTTAAGGTAGGGCTAGGGTTAAGGCTATGTTTACAGGTTAGTTTCATCTTAGAGTTAGTGAGAAACGGGTATATTTACCCCTCCTTAAATTTACAGTAAGTTCACATATTTTAAGCGGGTGGAGCGGTTCCGATTCCCTTTTCCTCGTTAGGCGGCCATACAAGGCATCCCTACCCCAATGACCCCAATGCTAACCGTTTCTTGAGTCCACTTTGAAGTGCCGTGCTTGACAATTAAGGTTCCGAAAAAACCTATAATAATGAAGTTGGAATCAGGATAATTGTTGGTATTGGCGCAGGAGACGCAAAACCATCTGAGATTACCGTGTAAGCTGCTGTTCCACCACGCTAAGAGCCATTTGGTTTTCTCCGGTGCCGTAATTTTTTGCGTTTGTCCGAGCGGTGTCCACCTTCTGCCAATTAGCCCAGGCCATAATGTTGATCTGCATCAAGCTGTAGCAACACCGACGCACTGGATCACGTGTGACACTGACATTCAGGTCATTAGGTTGTTCTGCGCACACACCCGATGAAGGCTGCACCATCAACCGATCTGAATGGATTTATGGCACACAGCTACAGTTATCTGACGCAATAACTACACTACGGCTCATTTAAAGCCCATTCAAAGGGCTAATTAATTTATATGTTTATTTTGCACCTAACGGCATGCCACCCAGTGGTCGAGGTCGGTGATGAGGCAGGCCTAAATTGCAAAGAAAAATTCTTTTGTACTCTATTAGTCGATGAAGCTTGTGTATCATTTTAGAAGTGATATCTTTGCAGCATATCTGGGCTGAAGTTTACCTCCCCCCGCTATTCGCTTTAAGAAGGATAAGTCAACCGATTCAAAAGGGACCTCTTATCGATTAGCAGACACAAAAGTTGGTTCTGTGTTGTTTTCAAGTATAATCTGTCCTAGTGAGCTTCTTAGGCACCAAAGCTGCCATTTTTATTCACTATGATCATGCACCATGAAATATTGCTAAAAGTACAAGATGTTAGGTGCCACTCTAAAAGCGACCCAAAGGACACGTCTAGATCCACTTGAACATATTGTGCGCCTGTTGTATGCGGTGGTAAACTTATTTATGCCTTCGACCACACACGTTTAATTCATTACCAGGGATTCTGCTTAACGAGTCCATAAAATACTCTAAACAAGTTAAGGAGTTTCCAACAGATAACATCAAACGCCGTAACGTTTCCATAGCCCCTTTGTAGACAGTGTCGAAGCCTACAGAAAAATTTCATAAACTGACTGGTCTCTTATATTGCAACTGATTTCTTTGCTCCGGGTAATAATTCGAAATGCATACTCCATATTCCAGCTTTTTCAGCTGACAAATCTTCTTAATTAGACTCTTGAATAGTTCAAACTATTAGAAAGTTCTTATTCTGTGAAATCAATGCGATTTAGATCCCCGAGTTTTTGCGTTTCATTACGTCTCTTTTTTGAGATGATATGGTAAAATTTCTTGTTCTCCTATTAGCTTACCTTCCGTCACTCTTAATGATTTTTTCCAGGTACTCGATGGTGAAATGGAAAATTTGGTCTGTCTATCATCAGCAATGACTACTCTCGAATCACTTCTAAATCGATCATCAATCGCGAAGACAAACGCGAATTGGTCAACCTACTCCTTTTTATCTCAAAAATCATTGTCACTGAGCGATGACGAGTCATTCTTTCGATATACATAGTATGTCTGCGCAATTGGGTCCGGTTATTTGCAGGCCAGTCAGCGCGAGGGTGAGGTAAATAAAACCTGTTTCTCATCTGGGTTACATAGATCCTTTGTATGCATGTGGACGCTAGGCATTGGAGGTACCGCTCGGTGCAAGAAAAGGATATGTAGCGCCTTCCACCTTCGCATCTACGCCGCGCACGTGAGGACACCTCGAGCTGCCGAACCAAACGCACACAGCCTCGGGGACACCCAAGCCAAGCATATGCGCGTCACAAACGGCTGTTGGCCGAGCAACTGATCAAGGGGCCAGTTACTCACTCTCACATGATATTTTATTCACTCACGCCTATATCACGCTAACGGACAGACGCGCACGCGCACACTCATTGCCTGCAGTGCATCGGGGCCTCTGACCACCACAACCACTGAGTTTCTGTACAGAATACACAACTACTACTGGTGTTCTCATTCTCTTCCTTTACGGAACAGGGCGTGGTAATTGTAGGGCTCTGAGTACAAACTACGGCTTAGACCCCTACAGATGTTTAGGTTTTAGAAAGTGCGTTGTGTAGCCTTTAATCCACTGATAATGCAGCCCTGTGCATGTCACAAATCTGCATATACTACTGATGAAATCGTGCGAAGCTGGTGAGCTAACCACGGACTAGCCACTCCTTTAAACCGGTCACTCAGGAAGTGATTATGTGAATTTTGTGTGCCACTGGGTTGCTTCAGCAAGTTGGCGACATGGTCCATCTCTGTGGCCTTCTTTCAGGCAGTCGAGTAAATGTTAACCCAACCTCTTAAATGTGTTTTAGATTATAAAAGCTTGCGTCAGTATAGTTTTACTATTAACCATTGCATAGCATCAGCTAAAAATACTTTTGTCGGCACAGAAGGTTGGCTTTGAACGCATCAGATGCTGCTGCCTGGCAAGCCATCTTTCGACCGCGAATATGCTAAAGCACCCCTGTCTAACACAAGCCACCGTATTTGCTTGATTTTTTGAACTCCTTTTTGTTGTGTTGCAGTTCTTACCTAACGTTAATTAGTTGTCCTAAGTACGATCGGCAATACGTTCACCTATTTTAGCCATTTCTGAGGTAGGAAGTTCTGTCTGCAAAATCAGATTATTTTGATGTTACTTCAGTTCTATGTACATAAAATATTTACAAACAGATGCATACAAACACCGATCAGTGTATTTTCCCCTGATCGGTTTGTGTCTAGTATCATCGGGTTTCACATTTTTCCCGGATCTTTTTGGACTATTTAAGATGTACTTTTGATCGGCTTACTTCCGGGGTATTACGTTTAATATGCGTCCGTAGAAAAACCTTTAATTCTCATCACCAGTGGTCACATTTGAATTCACCTGAAAATGGATGATCAACAGGCTCTCTTACTGAGGGCTAAAGGAATTAAAAATGTTTCGAAACACTTCGAACGAGTTGCCTGTGCACCGCTGCATATGACCGAACGTTTTGGTCCCATAAAACATGTCCATGCACGGATTAACGACAGAATCTAAACTGGGATTATTGTAAGCTCCCTTTTCGGTTTGTATCTGTTATCATCGGGTCTCAAATGATCCATGGAACTTTTTAGACTATTTAAGATGTACTTATTATCAGCTTGCTTCCCGGTTTTAGGTTCAACTGCGTCCGTAAAAAACCTCTTAATTCTCATCATCAGTAGCCACAGTTGCATGCATTTGAAAACGGATGACCAACAGACTCTCTTACTGGTGGATAAAAGAATGAACATGTTTACAAGGTGATTCTGTAAGTTTCTGGTTGAAAGCATCTTTCTGTGCGGTATTAAGAGGAGCATCTTATTTGGGCTCCTACGGAGAACTTTCCACGTGCCTACGTAAGAAGGAGTTTGCAGCTGGCGGAACTTCATACTTGTTAAGGGTGAGCTGAAAGGCGGATAGGGGAGCTTCCCCGCAATTATGCATTGTTTCAAATGAAGGAAGAGAGAGTGCGAGGGAGAGCAGCCGGTACTGAATTCTGCTACGGCCTTTCATGCTTTACTTATGTGAAGCGAGCAGTTACACCCTTTAGTGAGACATCACTCACCCGTAGGTTGGTCATCTTTACCAAAACTACAGATTTGAACTCCAAAAATACCTTCAAAGTATAGTTACATCTCACAACCATTAAAAATTGATAGTCGCCGGCATTCCAGCGTCGTGACGTCAAGGAGTTGGACGACGAAGTTAGAACCAACAGCAGCTCAGTGCGACCATTGATAGCACGGTTCGATCAGTAGTGGACTGCACTTCTAATGTGTCTCATGCTTGTGAACAGCTTAACCTTTTCATACCTTCAGTCAGCTAGGACTAACGGAAGTGAGTCAGTACCGGTAGCAGTGTTAGTAGTATTTTTCACTTGCAGCTTAACCCATAATTTTCTTTTACTAGCAAATGCTGGCACGACCAACTAGGTGATTGTCGAGCGTTCGCTTCACAGTCTTACCCCGTAAGAAAAGGCGTCCTTTTAATCACAATTTTGCACAAAATAGTGGCCGATGCACAGCAAAAATGAAATTTCCAGGTTATTGAATATTTGCAGGTTCTCGCTGTGTAAAAGGATGGCGAACAAGGTCAATATATTTTACTTGTGCGCAGACCCTGGCCTCTCCACTGACCTTCCTCTGCGAGAACAAACCGCTTTCTTAGTTTTATATCTGAACTGATAAAAGCAAGATTCCAATGAATGCATCCAATTATTGAAGTAATTACAGAAGCGGCTTCAGTATCCGCGAAAATGTGTTCGCTATTCAGAACTGTTTGAACACTTTCTATGCCTAAGTTGGCTATTTAGGACAGTGGAATCGAGGCTTTGCCGTAGTTATACACGGCACCCTTCCATGTCTTTACTTCTCCCTACGCAAGGACCGACCAGCTTGAAAATCTCGCATAAGGCTTACTTTATAGTAGGGTTCCCAGTAAGTTGTAGACTCTTGTGTGGTCAGGATGGAGAGCGCACATAATAGTGCAGACGACCAAAACCACTCAGTTCGTCTTGTTCAACACATGACGTTCGTTATATACGCCAGTCGGTGCCGACCTGCATGCCGCAGGTCATGGATTCAACTCCTGGGTGGAATTGATGGGGTAAAGAAGTGCATTTTGCTACACGAACTAACTGAATCTGAATCGGTGGATTACATACGTTGCAACAGACGGGGCGGATAGATTGATCCAAGTTTGAATGAAGTCCTTATTGAGAACTTTTTGAACTTTTCCTATGCAAAAATTGACTATTTAGGACAGTCGAATCGAGGCTTTGCCAAAGTCATACACGGCACCCTTCTCTACGCAAGGACCGACCAGCTCGAAAACCCTGCATAAGGCTTACTTCACAGTAGGGCAAAGCTTTTGAAAAGACACCAATGCTGAATCTCAAACGGTTCTATTGGCGAGAGAGACAGAGTGTGTGTGTGTGCCCCTAAACGGGCAGGTTGGACCAACACGGGGGCCACATCAGGGCACAGCATGCGTTATTCGGGTTGCGCTCCGCTAACAAATGCCGAACATGGGAGGTGTGGTGGAACGCCGATGGGCGGCTAGGACTTAGGGGACCCAGCCGCGCCAGCCACCTGCGTCCTCTCCCGCCTCCGGTCTTCTTGACTCTGTCTTGACACCGGGCTCAGTTGGGGGAGGAGGAGAGAGTGCGGTAAATGTAGCGCAAGTCTACTATCACTTTAAACTAAATCACGCACAAGTCACCGTCCCTGCTCCACTTTACCATGGAGCATACGGTGAACATCGTCGGACTACGACGGTCGAACTGTCGTGTGTGTGTGTGTGTGTGTGTGGGGTGTAGGGGTACAAGTTAGGGGCAGCACCACACAGCTTGCATTTGGTCGCTCCATTTG
Source organism: Schistocephalus solidus (assembly GCA_017591395.1). Lineage (NCBI taxonomy): Eukaryota > Metazoa > Platyhelminthes > Cestoda > Diphyllobothriidea > Diphyllobothriidae > Schistocephalus > Schistocephalus solidus. The sequence goes on along the minus strand of WEDG01005773.1, from coordinate 26,448 downwards.
TCTCGTACAGGTGGTGAATGCTCCTGTGGTCGCCTCTAACTGGTACCCAACTCTCACCTGTGGCTCCTCGAAGTTGGGTTCTTCCCTGCGGCCACACCCCGGGCAACCGTCACGACCGGCGGGCTAAACCAGGTGAGGGTCTCCGGTGTTGTGTATGCCTCCACACTCGGTATGTCTGACTCCCGAACTTCCCACCTCCCCCCTCCCACTAAAACAAATCCGTGACCCATAGTGGAGTTCGGCAGCCGTCTAGGATGTCCGAGCAGTCCTATTTAGGGATAGCACTGCTTGCCTCCTCGCGGAGGAAGGGGCTAGAAAATGTGCCCTAAAAATGCTGGTCTCACGTCTTCTGCAGCCGGCCGCGGCTCGCAGATCGCAAAACTACGCGGTCGTAAAACTCAAACAAACAACAATACCCCCGTCCCCATCCCCTCGCCATACTCTCCAAGGCTGCTCGGGTGAGTCCACTCACAATAGCAGCCTGGAATGTTCGTTCCCTTTTAGACAATCCTAGGAGCAACCGGCCGGAACGGAGGACGGCGCTAGTCGCTCGGGAACTGGCACACTACAAGGTGGACATTGCTGCTCTCAGCGAGACCCGATTCTCTGAGCAGGGTCAGCTGGAGGAGGTGGAGGCCGGCTACACTTTCTTCTGGAGCGGTCGGCCAAAGGCAGAGCGACGCGACGCTGGTGTTGCCTTTGCCATTCCTAACGACATCGTGGGACGTCTGCCCTGTCTGCCGCAGGGTATCAATGATCGCCTGATGAGCCTCCGCCTGCCTCTTCGGGGAGACCAGTTCGCCACCATCATCAGCGCCTACGCTCCCCCAATGACGAGCTCTGATGCGGCGAAGGACAAATTCTACGAGGACCTGCACGCCTTGCTGGCGACTGTGCTGAAAGAGGACAAGTTAATTGTCCTTGGTGACTTCAATGCCCGCGTCGGGACGGACCACGCTGCCTGGCAGGGAGTGCTGGGTCCCCACGGTCTCGGTAGATGCAACGATAACGGCCTCCTTCTTCTGCGCACGTGTGCGGAACACCGTCTCCTGCTGTCCAACACCTTCTTCCGCCTTCCGACGCGGGAGAAGGCCACGTGGATGCACCCTGGGTCGCGGCGGTGGCATCTGCTGGACTATGAGCTCGTCCGGAGGCGAGATCGACAGGACGTGCTGGTAACCAAGGCGATCCGCGATGCCGATGGTTGGACAGATCACCGCCTCGTCATCTCTCAGATGAGGCTCCGACTGCAACCCCGACGAAGGCCCCAAGCTAAGAGGCCGCCATGTAAGTTAAATACTCTTTTATTAAATTTGCCTGCTCACTGTTTTGATTTCAACAACCAATAACCGAGAAACTGGAGGACCTGCATGCTCCAGATGATAACGCTACCGTAAAGACACGATGGTGTCAACTGCGAAATGTCATCCAGTCTACCACCCTCGATGAACTCGGACGCGCACACCGTCGACACCAGGACTTTTTTGACGACAATGACGCCGACATCAGCAACTTACTTGCGGAGAAGAATAGATTACACAAAGCCTACATGGACCTTCGGACTGTCGCCACCAAAGCAGCCTTTTTTAGATGCCGGCGCCTTGTACAACAACGGCTGTGGGAGATGCAGGATGCCTGGATGATCCGAAAGGCTGAGGAAATGCAGGGGTATGCGAACCGCAATGAAATGAAAAACTTTTTCAAAGCCATCAAGGCCATCTACGGCCCGTGTATCAAGGGGTCCGCACCGCTGCTCAGCTCTGACGGCACAACACTGCTAACAGAGAAATCGCAAATTCTGAAGCGCTGGGACGAGCACTTTAGAAGTGTCCTTAATTGCTCATCAGCCATCTCCGATGCTGCCATTGACCGGCTCCCTCAAGTGGACACGAACAATGACCTGGATCTGCCGCCTTCCCTACCGGAAACCATCCGGGCCGTGCAGCAGATTTCCAGCGGTAAAGCACCGGGATCCGACGCAATCCAACCGGAAGTCTACAAGCACGGTGGGCCACGGCTGATGGCAGAACTCACAACACTCTTCCAGGAGATGTGGCGCCAAGGACAAGTTCCTCAGGATTTCAAAGACGCCACAATCGTCCATCTCTACAAACGGAAGGGGAACCGGCAACTCTGTTATAATCACAGAGGCATCTCGTTGCTCGACATCGCCGGGAAGATCTTCGCCCGTATCCTTCTCAATCGTCTTAACGTTCACCTAGAGCAGGGCCTGCTCCCGAAAGCCAATGTGGCTTCCGCCGACACCGCGGAACAACCGATATGATCTTTGCCGCCCGCCAGCTACAAGAGAAGTGTCAGGAGATGCGAACTCACCTATACACTACCTTCGTGGATCTAACGAAAGCCTTTGACACGGTGAATCGTGACGGACTGTGGAAAGTCATGCAGAAATTCGGCTGTCCTGAGCGGTTCACGCACATGGTGCGTCAGCTTCATGACGGGATGACGGCGCGCGTCACTGACAACGGGACGGTATCCGAAGCATTCGCAGTGACCAACGGAGTGAAGCAGGGCTGCGTACTGGCCCCCACCCTCTTCAGTCTCATGTTCTCGGCTATGCTGATGGACGCCTATCGTGATGAGCAGCCTGGTATCCGCATCGCCTACAGAACTGACGGGCACCTTATCAACAGTTGGCGTATGCAGGCTCCAACGCGCGTGTCTACGACTACAGTCCATGACTTTCTCTTCGCGGACGACTGCGCCCTTAACACCGTGACGGAGGAGGACATGCAAAGGAGCATGGACCTCTTCGCCGAAGGCTGCGCCGATTTCGGATTAACAATCAGTACAGCCAAAACGGTTGTCATGCACCAGCCGCCACCCAGCACGGAATACAATGCTCCTCGAATCAATGTCAACGGTGCTCAACTCAAAAACGTGGAAACCTTCGCTTACTAGGAAGCACGATGTCGCGCAACACGAGAATCGATGACGAGGTTGCCCAACGGATCTCTCAAGCTAGTCAGGCCTTCGGCCGGCTGCAGGCCTCCGTGTGGAATCGCCACGGTATTCAACCTGAAACCAAACTGAAGATGTACAAGGCCGTCGTCTTGACGACACTCCTTTACGGAGCGGAAACCTGGACCGTCTACTCGAACCAAGCAAGGAAGCTGAATCACTTTCATCTCAGCTGCATCCGCAGAATACTGAAGCTGAGATGGCAAGACAGGATCCCGGACGCGGAAGTCCTGGAGCGGACCGGAATCCTCAGCATCCATGCCATGCTGAGGCAAGTGCAACTGCGATGGAGGGGCCACCTGGTAAGAATGGACAACGAGTGACTACTCAAACGACTTTTCTACGGAGATGTTGCTACGGGTTCTCGCCGGCAGGGAGGTCAAAAACGACGCTTCAAGGACACTTTGAAGAAATCGCTGAAGCAACTGCAAATCAACTCGGTGACCTGGGAGGACCTCGCCCAGGATAGACCGGCATGGAGAAGATCAGTGAAGACTGGTTCAGCAATCTATGAGGCCAACCGGATCGCCGCCGCCAAGGCCAAAAGAGCGGCACGAAAGTCACCAGCGCCCCGGACCAACACCGCCAATGCCCAGGCCCTGCCAACATGCCCGCGCTGTCAACGCATCTTCCGCGCGCGAATCGGCCTGGTTGGACATCTTCGGACGCTATGCACCAACAATCCGACAATTCCAATTTCTACGTCAAATTCTGCCAACCCTCCTTCTGACTCCCCCACCCTCACTCCTGACAACAATTCCATTACTCCCACCATCATAGAGACCACATCCATTTACTCATCGGCTGTTACCCCCACCACCGCAACCACCACCGCCTTCGCCTTCACTACCTCCACCACCACCACCATCAGCGATGGGGAATCTCTCCTAAGCTGTACTCAATGCGACCGCACATTCACCTCACGCATCGGCCTGGTCGGTCACTTGCGAATACATCGTACAGAGATCGGTGAGCCAGTGCCTGGAACACCATCACACAGCAGAGATCGTCGCCTCCACTGCCCTCACTGTCCTCGCGCATTCGTTCATCGCATGGGCCTATTCGGTCACGTGCGCATCCATGACAGCGGAATACACCACAATGCCGATAACACCGATACACCATGCACATCCTCCGCTCCTGCCATTCTTAGCGCCCCTGACACCCCCACCACCATGAATGACATCCTCCCAGCCTCTACCGATTTCTCCTGCCCACACTGCGCCCGCACCTTCAACTCACGCATCGGCCTGGTCGGTCACCTGCAAATCCATCGCACGGAGGCTGGTGAACCAGTGCCTGGGGCTCCGACATACAGTCGACGCGCCCGCCTTCACTGCCCTCACTGATTCCACACATTTACACACCGCATGGGCCTATTAGGACACATGCGCCTCCACGACAACCTCCGGTAAACCACCGGAGGCTATGCTACATCAGCGCACACTACCTACACCAATGCATCGACAACACCCTCACAATCACCATTTACCAGAGTATATCACGGTCTCCTAGAAACCGTGGCTGGGAAGTCTGCCAATCTGACGCTTCCACCAGATCACGCCGTCGGCTCAGTGTATGTGCTGTGTGTGTCGAGTGGCTGACCAGTGGACTGGGAGTCAGACGGCGATGGCTGCTCCATATCCCCTGAGTTTGTGAATCCTGGTGTGTGCGTTATGGGGGCCAGGTCGTACTGTGGCGAGCTAAGACGGGTACGCCAATCCGTCAGCCAATGCCCCCACCCACATCAGGCAACCGACCGGCTCGGACAGTGTCTGATGGTGGGGGTTGGGGAGAGATTGAGGTCGACAGCGCAGCGCATATTCCTCACTATAAACAATCTGACGCGCTTGAAATTATCACGGTGCGCTTAAAGCCGTGGCTTGGAAGGTTGCCAACTGACGGGATAACTCGGACCGCGTGGTCAGCCCAATTTGTGTTGTGCGTGGAGTGGCTGACTGGCGGACTGAGAGTCAGGCTGCAATGGCTCCTTCTTAATGTGGTCTTTATGGCACCCCCACTCTGTGGGATCCGAGCCAGGTGGGGTGGCACGCCCAGGGGCGGCTCCGGCCGCGCCAGCCACCTGTGCCCTCTCCCATCTCCGGTCTTCTTGACTGTGTCATGAGACCGGGCTCAGTTGGGGGAGGAGAAGAGAGTGAGGTAACGTTGAGTGCCACGGTTGGAAGGTTGCCAACTGACAATTACACTCAGACCTCGCAGTTAGTCAAATGTGTGTTGTGTGGAGTGGCTGTCTGGTGGTCTGAGAGTCAGGCTGCGATGGCTCCTTCTTAACGTGACCTCTGGCTTTCTCACACATGTGAGATGTAAGCCGTTCAACCCCCTGTTGTGTGAAATCCTGGTGCTTGTGTTTGGGGGGCCAGGTCGTGTACAATGTACACGTAGACGAGGTCACCTGCAGCTGCGCCCGCTTCCGCATCAGACAGCTGACCGGCTCGGACAGTGGTCTGATTGTGGGGGTGGGGGGAGAGAGTGAGATCGAGAGCTCAGCGTATTTTCTTCACTATAAACAATCTGACGCGCTTGAAACTATCACGGTACGCTAAAAGCCGTGGCTTGGAAGGTTGCCAACTGACGGGATAACTCGGACCGCGTGGTCAGCCCAATGTGTGTTCTGTGTGGAGTGGCTGACTGGCGGACTGAGAGTCAGGCTGCAATGACTCATTCTTAATGTGGCCTTTATGGCACTCCCACTCCGTGGGATCCGAGCCAGGTGTGGTGGTACGCCCAGGGGTGGCTCCGGCCGCACCAGCCACCTGCGTCCTATCCCGCCTCCGGTCTTCTTGACTCTGTCTTGACACCGGACTCAGGTGGGGGAGGAGAAGAGTGTGCGGTAACGTTAACTGCCACGTTTGGAAGGTTTCCAACTGACAATTACACTCAGACCTCGCAGTTAGTCCAATGTGTGTTGTGTGGAGTGGCTGACTGGTGGTCTGAGAGTCAGGTTGCGATGGCTCCTTCTTAACGTGACCTCTGGCTATCTCACACATGTGAGATATAAGCCGTTCAACCCCCTGTTGTGTGAAATCCGGGTGCGTGTGTTTGGGGGAACCAGGTCGTGTATGTAGTACACGTCAACGAGGTCACCAGCAGCTGCGCCCGCTTCCGCATCAGACAACTGACCGGCTCGGACAGTGGTTTGATATTGGGGGTTGGGGGAGAGAGTAAAATCGAGAGCTCAGCGTATTTTCCTCACTGTAAACAATCTGACGCGCTTGAAACTATCACGGTGTGCTTAAAGCCGTAGCTTGGAAGGTTGCCAACTGACGGGATAACTCGGACCACGTGGTCAGCCCAATGTGTGTTTTGTATGGAGTGGCTGACTGGCGGACTGAGAGTCAGGTTGCTATGGCTCCTTCTTAATGTGGCCTTTATGGCACTCCCACTCCGTGGGATCCGAGCCAGGTGTGGTGGCACGCCCAGGGGCGGCTCCGGCCGCGCCAGCCACCTGCGCCCTCTCCCATCTCCGGTCTTCTTGACTCTTTCATGACACCGGGCTCAGGTGGGGGAGGAGGAGAGAGTGCAGTAGCTGCAGCGCAAGGCTACTATCACTTAAAACTAATTCACGCGCAAGTCAACGTCCCTTCACCACCCTTTCGTGGAGCGTGTCATGTGATATATATATATATATATATATATATATATATATATATATATATATATATGTACAGGCACCTGAAGCAGCTAACGCATGGATCCGAATATAGCATTAACAACTCTCATGCATTCCTCCAAAGGATCAAAGGCCTCAAAGTAAGTACTGATGAATGCATATTGTCTTTCGATGTCGTTGCCCTGTTTTCTTCCATACCGCATGACTTGGCAATTGAATGCGTAGCTCAACGCCTACAAAACAATCCCGTTGAAATTCCAACGCAACATATTATAGAACTGCTCAAACTTTGCCTTAGGAACTACTGTCAATTCGACAATAAGTACTACCAACAGGTAAAGGGCACCCCAGTGGGCTCGCCAATATTAGGACTACTCGCCGAATTGGTTTTACAACGACTAGAAGAAGAGGTTTTCCAAACTCTCAAGCCCAAAAATCTGGCTTCGATATGTAGATGACACCTTTGTCGTAATAAAGAATTGCGAAGTTGAGCAACTGCATCAGAGGCTGAATGGTGTTTTCCCAGCCATACAGTTCACTCGCGAAGAGGCAGTAGGAGACAGCCTGCCATTTCTGGACGTTAAAATCCAAAAGCTACATGATGGTAATCTCGCAACAAGCGTCCATAGGAAAGGATCTAATGCTGAGATTATCCTCAACTATGGAAGCAACCACCCAGCAGCTCACAAAAAGAAGCTGTGTCCGAACTCTTTTCCACCGGGCATACCGTTACTGCAACAGCGATGATATCCTTAAAAAAAGAGCTCGCTTACCTATATCGGTTGTTTCGGTGTAACGGGTATCCGGTTAGTTTTGTAAAGAACTGCCTCAGGCACCAGGCACAACCGCAAGGGCCCATCCCAAACGGAGAAATTGCGGCACGAAAATTCTACTCCCCTGCCTTATATGAAGGGGGCCTCTGAGGTAATCGCTCGGCAGTTTAATCGCCTTGGTATACACGTCGCTCACAAGCCAGCATCCTCACTTCGCACCACACTATCCCGAATAAAGGATCCCATCCCCAAAAATCAACAAACCAACGTAATTTATCGCATCCCGTGCGCAAATTGCTCTTGTGTATATATTGGGCATACGGGACAATGCCTGGCCACGCGCATTAATGAACACAAACCAGCCGTCCGCCGCCGAGACCCTTTGTCCCTCGTCTTTGCACACGCACTCGAGTGCGACCATCGATTCAATTGGGATGAAACTGAGGTCGTCGCCATGGCCAACACAAAAAGGAGCGAGGGAATTCCTCGAGGCCTGGTACTCCTGTGCGGGCAGTATCAACCGCCATGTTGACCTGGACATCCATTATGAGGGTCTACGTTTACGACTCACCGCCCCCCCCGTCTAAATGCCACATCAACTACCGGCAACCCAGCCACCCGGAATCCAACTGATCCACCATCCACCCTCCCCCTACAGCACCGGGACCCGCAGTTGTTCCACCTCCCCCTTACCCTAGCTCACAATCTAACATGACTCACCTTTTACAAGCCAATGGTCTGTCGGTCCTTTCACGCCAGCCTGTATAGTGCGACATTCTAACACTCACTTTTATTTATTTCGTCTGACGACGGGTTGGTGTGACCAGCTCGAAAATTCACGAGTACAACTCGCATTTTCCGAAGAACCTCTCCTCTTTTCATTATATCATCTCGGAATGCATACTATCTCTGATCTACAATATATATATATATATATATAGTTGATTTTTAAAGCACAATTTCAAAATTTTCAGAAAGTTAGGCTTCAGTTCATGGTGCGTAAAATTGGTAAGGCAAAATAGATAACACCGAAAGATCATAACTGATACATGATTGAAGACGGCAACCGTTGACAGCATGAAGAATCTTCGGAGAATTAGTCCCAAAATTTATGCATGAGGTTACATCCTTTGGAAAGGTGATGGCGTCGTGTGCAGATGCCCTCACTACTGTAGTTTAAATAAACAAAGAGAGGTAAAACCATTATGTACTGAACAAAGTAGGCCAAACGTTTTTCATATAAAAAGTCCCATCGGAATGGAGATCAGAAAAATTGGCGGCTCTATTTCAAATGCCCACCGGCTACTGTGCCGAGACTGTGCCACACTTATCAAGGCTCCTCCGTTTTTTGCAGGGATTTATTCGCTTGTGGGTTTCTTTACTGATGTCTGTCGCGCGGTTCCACACCATGAGTGTGTTCAAGATCCGTCTGAATACTCCAGACAGAACCCCCAAAATCCATCTAATATGACACTCTTGCAACTAAAAATATAATACTAAGTCGACTTGTGAAAATGACCTCTAGTATTTCAGAAGACCAAATGGCAAGCATAGGCGTCCTTTCGGTAAATTTTCCTCGGGCCAGTACAAGTTACAAGTTAATAAATGCAATCAATAGTATTCGTATTTTCATACAGATGAGTCGTATGAATAGGGATGGATGATATAAGACAGTGGGATAGGTGTCAGTGAGGGTTAAGTGGAGCAGGTCTAGGTGGGAAGGGGGAGGAGTAGTGAGAATGAAACAATAGCGCCTAATCCGTTAAAGCAAAGCGAATACCAACGAGTAACGTACCAACATTTTCTGCATCCGGCAAACCCCTAAATGCGGAGGCATGACGATCAATTGAAGGTCAGAACGCCAGCCTAGGCGCAGTCTCGCGTCGCACCATCCACCTGCGTCCGAACCTGCCTCCGGTCTTCTTGACTTGGTCATCGTAACGGGCCCAGGTGAAAATGGCGGAGAGAGCGCGTTAGACGTGCCGTAAGTCTGCTATCACTGGCAACAAATTCACCCACAAGTTGCCCTCCTGTTATGGGGCACATGAGGGGCATGGTCGGCAATGACGTTATTGGCTTGCCGATTAATGGTAGAAAACATATTCCTAAGAAATGATACTTCATTGATACTTATTTTGCATGTTCGTTTGACTTGTGTTGTAATGAGCAGTAGAGATGCCGTATATCTAATATGCCTCTTCCAATGTTATACACGTTCTTGTTGCATGCGCACCATATAAGTTGCATGACCTCGCAAAGTGTGTAGACCGGCAGACTGCTAGGCTACTCGTACGGTCAAACACTCAGTCGGGCCAACAGTCCACAAGAAGATCAAATTCGTTTAGTAAAGTCTGCATTTGGAACGCCCGTAATCAAAAAGATCTACGAGAAGAAGCGAAAAAAACGAAGTGGGGGAGTGGGGGAATGCTGCAGTGTTGAACGCGAGCGTGCCTTTGGTGGCCTTGAACATGATTGGTTGTTTTTGCTAACCGTGATTGGCCACGAACCAGACTGTCACTACGTGCTTGCGAGCATGCACGAGAGGCACAGAGTTGTAACAGGCGCCCCAACTAAGGCAACTACAAGATTATGGGTGAAGAGTTTGGTCACTTAAAAGGTGGTTGTGTTAGCTGTGATTCTCCTGCGTTAGAAGTTTAGGCACATACCTATCCAAGCAAATCAGGTGGCAGTCATTTGGCTTTTGAAGCGAATTCCCTCTGCAAGTCCCCACAAAATACGCTTCAAGCACGATGGCCTGAGTTTCGAAGGCTCGGAAGAAAGTGAGAAGAAATGGAGAAGTGACAGGACGTGGCAGCAGCTACTGTGTTTGCCTCGATCTCCTGTCTTAAGTAAAACTGGACCATTTTTATTCAACAACCATCTAGTTTACTTCGATTTTGAAATGCAGTTTTAGGTTCAAAAATTCGGGCTACCGGAGGGGAGTTCGGGAGGCGTCCGGTAGCACATTCCCCCATTGAACGTGATTGTGAGAATCAATCCAGGTGCCGAATTCTCCATAGCTCATGTTGCCCTGAGTGAACCCAGAGTGTATGATAATTCATCCCTCGTCAGTGACTAGTATGAGTACCAATGGTTATGTAGGTACTAAAAATGCTGCAGCAATTAACTGGATTTGTAGGCCCAATAATGCTGCAAGAGCTAAAAAAAGAAGTGCAATCTTGGAGAAAAAGGCCAGCGATTGATCCTGGTTTTGTTTGTGGTGTTGAGGGCTGGTTGAAGTACGATGGGCAGTGCCCCTAAACGGGCCACGTGGGAGATGCACTGGCTCAACACGGGGACCAAAGCATGGTGCGGCAGGCATTATTATTCTGGGATGCGGTCCCAGGACATGGGGGGTGCGCGTGCCCAACATGGGGACGCCTAGGTGCAGGTTCATGCCGCACTCCGCTCTCCCACACAGTGGGAGATGATTCATCCCGCGCCCGACCCCACCTCCTGTCTTCTTGACTCTCATGACACCAGGCATAGACGAGAAAGGGAAAAAAGATAGTGCGGTAGATGCAGTGCAAGTCTACTATCACTTAAAATTAAGTTGCGCACGTCATCGTCCCCACACCACCCTTCTGTGGAGCATACGGTTGGCATCGTCGGACTAAGACGGTCGAGCTGAAGTACCATGGGCGCCACCCCAGTTTTCAAACCCAAGGAGACAGATTTGGTTGAACAAAATTTACTGAGGGGAAAGGCCTTCACGAACCACAGAGGACGGTTGTGGCGAGAGATCTCGCCAGACCAGTACCAGTCGTTTAGTTTCGTTAAACTCGACGCGGGTGTATGTTTGTGCACAGGATCGGTCCACCTACGCTTAAACGATGCTTCGCCAGTTGACGTAAAAGTTTTGCTAGCGTTGTTACTTAATCGCAGTCGACTACTTTCAAGCGGACAAAGCAAGATTTCCCTGTAAATGGGGACGGGGTTCGACGAGGCAGTTTGCTTGGCTGAGGAAACCCAGCAGTGCGAAATCAGGCGGATTCGCCTTGCTACATTTTAAGTCGTCTTTGACCCAAGAGTGTTCACGTATCATCGGTCCCAAAAGCTTATTGCTTGAGATTATGATGTCTGACTTACAGCAAATAGTGAACGCATTAGTGCAGAACCACATAGTTTACGACTCTTAGAACACGTGGACATGGCAAGAGGTTGCATCAACGCAGCTTAACGTGAGTTGTATTCACACGATGTGATAATAAGGTGAGCGTCGTTCTGGCTCCTTTTTGACCCTCAGTAATTTAAAATGGTCATTTTTGCGCTAGCCGCCATGCCACTTAACGACAGCCTGACAAGAATGTAAACAACGACCGCGGTTAACATTAATTTTGCTTATGACCAGAGTACTCTGTGAAAATTCTTCGGAAATTAAAAATGCTGAAATACTTGCAAATTTAGGGGTCATTCATAATTCCAAATTCGTTTAATACTTAAAAGAATCAAACATTACGATAATCCCGCCTTCCAAAATCATGCATTGTGTGACCTAAACACGTGCAAAATGCCAAAATTTCGAAAACATTGACAATCACTCGCAAACCGACATCAATGCATGAATAAAAGCTTTGAAATAGTAATGAATTTAAGAATGAAAAGAAAAGTGAAAAGTAATATTACTTTTTGATAAATATTAACTTTTTTAATAAAGCGACAAGTTTTTAGATATCCGGCAACATCCGATTTCGACCAAATCCTGCCTGTTTTACTTCAATATATAAGATTGAACACGTAGCGTCCTTTAGTAAAAGGCTTTCCGGGCCTCCGGTTCAAGAATTAAATATTTCTGTGCTCTACTTGTACATTATCGAGCTGAATGCGTAAATGATGGGCTGGTCAAGTCATGCACCTGTGTCAGACATCGCAGCAAAATTACCGATGAGGAACAACACGCATGAAACCAGACGTTTTATGCCCCCAACGCTAGCGAAGGACAGATTTGCCGGCGGAGACAGACTGCAAACTTTTTCGGACACCAGAGAGCATGAAGGACATGTGAGGTTTTTATCTTATAACAAATCCTTTGCTTGGTGGTTGAAAATCGTTCAAGCGGGTGTCAATACAGGTTGTACATCGACGTATGAACAAAAATAGCAAATTTTGTTAGATTAGGCAAATAGCCCGTTCCAAAGGACGCAGTTTGACACAACAGGAAGTAAAAGGGAGTGCAGGATGACAAACACTCGTATGTGTATGGTGCCGCGGTATTAGTTCTCCGAGTCCATGTCATGTTCGAAGGATTGGCTTAAAGGATTCTCAACTATGCAATGGCATGGATTAGTTCAGGATGGATGGATAAAGACGGGCTGCCTTCATTGCTTTCGTTCATAGGGCATATTATTCAAATAAAACGCATGTCTCTGGGTATTTTTAACTCTTTATTCATAAAGGTAACATACTTTTGTTGGATTCGTTTCCAAGGGCATTGTAAACACCCAAGCGGTTGTACTGTTGCGACAAAGACCTCCACCGAAAGGACAAATGACTGTCCCCTGTGATGCACAAAATCCTATGGCCCAGATAAGACCGCAAAATGCTTAATTACTTAAAAATAAACTATTCGGAAGAATTATTTTCCCTCAAAATCTTGAGAACCAGGGGCAGGGCTACAAGACCGAACTTCCTTTTGGCAAAATTAGACAACGCTTGTTCACCAGAAGCCAAGATGAGGGAGCAGGAGCTTTCTTCCCAGAAATGCAAAAAATGAATAATGGTATTGATAGTCGTGATGGTAGTTGTAGTGGTGGTGTTAATGATTGTGGTGATGGTGATAGATGACAATTAAATATGACTGCCGAACATGAAAAAAGGGAGCCAAAGTTATGGGAAGTTAGTCCAAGCCTCATCCTCATTTGCAGTCAGACTCCGAAGTAACGAGATAGGGTGCCGGGCAACGCAGGCCTAACTTCGAGTCGAGAGCCGTGGATGTAGTGACAGGCTTCCAAGACACCATCATCGAAAGCCTTCCTGTCCGTGAATTTTACAAAACCAAAGCCACGGGACCTGCCTGTGTCCCAATGAGTAGCTACTTTGGCATTTGAGACATTGCCGAATTTTGGAAAAGTGGGCTTCGAGATGAGCTGCTTTGGTTGCTGAGTCCAGCCGACCGACAAATATGGCCGTCGTATTGGAGGCGTCTTCATCTGACGTGGTGGGTTTAGTGTGAGGTTTGTGGCTTAATATAAAAGTACACAAATCTGTTAGTCGCTTTTAAATCTCTAAAGTGCTCATATAGCCCTACTATAAACATCTACGTAATCTTCATACATCCCCTCTGCCCCGCTTATTCACACGTCTCCAAAACATCTTGTCTGCGGCAAGACTGCTGAAAGACTGCCCGAAAGTGACTCATCAATTTAAATGCCGGATCATGAAGGACTTTGCACGAAATCCCTCGTTATAAGATCAGAATTTCCTCTGATGTCAAGACAATACTAACCTCCATTATTTAGAAAGCAGTCCACAGAAAGTAATAATCACTTAAAATCTTATGCACAAAATAATGGAATCCTGATATGAAATTTAGTGGAAGGTTAACGCCTTAAATAAATGCGCTGACGGCCCACAATACTCGCTTGGTTGAAAAGTCAAAGCGGCAAACATGTGTTTTCGGTAATTCATCATCGGGCCAGCTATACAGACTGATAGGCAGTGACGATGAATTCACCACTTGAACCATTTCTCGCAAATATTTTCATGAGCGAGATCATGAAAACGTGCCCTAAGGAAATCATTTCTGCACTTGACTTATACGTTCGGTACGTGGACGGCATCCTATGTCTTACGGACCATAACACCGACACCGGAGCCCTAGTCCGGAAGTTGATCAATGTGCATCCCTCGTTCAAATGTTCTGCAGAGTATGACGTGGATAACGAAATCGTATTCCTCAGTGACCTTCTTCACAGGTAAGAGGTTTGATAAAGCCAGTGTAGGGTATTCCGAAAGAAAACGTGGACAGGACAATACATTACTTTTTACAGTTTTTTTCCCCTGAATTTAAAGCGACATTTAGTCTAGAGACTATCAGCTAGAGTACCGCGCATATGTTCCCCTTAAACTTTTGAAGCAGAGTTCCAGCAGCTGCAGTACACACTTCGCGAAAACGGATACTCAGAAAAAACCATCCTCGGAAATATTGGGGAGCATACCGCAAAGCCTATCAACTTCACTGCAGAAATGAAAGACGTGCATTAGGGATGCAACAATCAAACTAGTCAGATGACGTCTGAATACAGCGATTACAAGCGCGTTACCCGCGGTTGACCTACGGGTATTCTTTACGAACTCTCTCTACCTACGCGTAGGAGATAAAGATCGCTTACTTGTCCTTACAAAATCTCCGACTATCAGACTACCCCGTTTCCTTAGAGTGATATACATATGGTACTAACACTATAGTAGTAGGCTGTTTATATTACACTACATTTGTACCTCTTGCAGATCAGAAGGATTGGTGTGTCACCGAATGGTGTCAAACCTGCCAAATATGGCGAGTCGAGGCTTCCATATCTATGCCGACACTACTTCGCGCTCAAATAGGATTTAAAATATAGCGAAATAGATCATTTGAAGGGAGGAACATCCTTACTTCCAAACGACCTATGCAAATGATTTTTACGAATCGTTCCTATGCCGGATAATAAACCTAATATCGTCATTAAACAACGATTAAAAATAAAAATAAACCTAGGGCAAACATGGTATCTGAAACTGAGAGGTGTGCCTGAGAACATTGGTGATGGATTTAACTTGAGCTTCTTGTCCTACTTAAAATTAAAGTAACGAAATTCAAGTAAGTGTTGCTAAAAGAAAATGCTATCAGACACTTGTCAGCTAGTCGTAAAAATCGACGCTTATAGAGCGACAGCAAGCGAGGTGCCTTTAGATTGAAGCCATCTTTAGATGGTAGACAGTTTGCCCGACGTGCCCCAATGCCTCCGAGTGAGGTAATTATGGATTTAAATAAATCTTTCTCTCAGATCAATATAAAAGGTGATTACTATGTTAACATTGTATTGTATTCGGGATAGTTTATGAACCCTAGATAACCTTAGAGTTGCAGATTATCTACAAAAAAATAATTTTCGTTTGGGTTGTTGATTGCGGTAGATTAACACCAAAAGCCCACCGCAGCTTCTGTGTTCTAGTCAACCCGACGCAAATGTAATTCGCACATTTTTTAGCCTTTATTGTCGGTCGAAAAACAACTAAATCCAAGAACAAAAACAGGGCTCTAACACGATTATCCACGCCATAATTGATCCAATAAATTTCATAACATGTAGCCAAATTATTAGTGCGCGTAGAAACAGTGGCTTCTGCACATTTCGCGACCGATAAGGACCCGAACCCTGCGGACACCAGTGATGTAACCGGATTTGCCAACAAGAAAGTAATTCGGTCACATTTAAAAATTGTGGCTTTATTAAGCCCAGCGGAATTAATTTTGGGTAGGATGCGCCGGCTATTGCGTAGTGGAAAGACTTGAATGTTGCTAATATTGTAAGGATCAGGTCATGTACGAATCCGATAGATTAGATCAAGCAAAGTCTTCCCGAACATCCAGTTAACAAGGGCTGAATACAAGACATGAAAATGTCTATTTCTTTACATTCTCATCACGCACAGAAATTAAAGTTAATGTAGCACATCTTAGATATCCTAGCAATCACATGATAATGCAAAAACGCAACTGTTATAGGACACACTGCGAAAAAGCTAAACTCCAAAGAACGGCATGTATGGCATTAAGTGACAAAGAAAGCCGATCCTGAAAACTTAACAGCAGACCGTCGATGCTTTCATAAGGGACAGACAGAAACCAAAGGCGGCAGTTACCGTTATAAGTATGAAAAAAATTCTGGAAGCAGGTGAGCGATCTTATGTACTATAACAGGGGCTCGAGACACGATTTCCCCTGTCGTCATACGGGTTAGAAATCATGACAAACTCGCTGCTGAATAGGTAATATGACGCATCAATACAAAGTTGTTACCCATATCCTAGGGGAAGATCACAGACAAGACTTCGTGGGCACGAATATAATGAAACGGAATGGCAATGAAACCGAGCGACAATCGATGCAGCTGCTTCGGTCTCTGACAACTATTTCATCAGCAAATGAGTTATGCTCACGCGGCCAGTGGACACAGCCCCCCATTGACAACCAACAAGGCAGAACCAGGTGACTGCTGCTGACCAGTTCAACGTTCGGACTAACGCAAATACCGTTCCCATGATTGCATGCTCCTCCTACGTTTAATGCCCTTTGGACTTAAACGCAGGTACAAATTTGTGCACTCCCAATACTTACCCAGTATCATCGGATGGCCTATTCCAGACCGAAGAAACGGTGACTTGAGTCGCATTTATCATGTGTGGTTGGGTTTCTAACACCTTCTTGACCGCATCCGTGTCACGGAAAATGACGAAGCCGCAGCGGCGGGAATCCCACTTCATCCTGTCCTTCATGAGTGTGACCTCAGTGAAAATGCCGAATTTGGAGAAGTATTCATATAAATCAGAGGGTTATGTTGATTCAGGCAGGTAGCATACGAAGATGCCTTTAGGATTTACGACGCCCTGCAGCGGTTTGTCAAACCTATGTAAAAAGCGAACAAACCACAATGCCGCCTTAGGGGGTGTCCCTTGAAACCACAGTCGGGGAGTCTAAAAACAAGCCGCATCAATCTTATTTGGAAAAGGGCTCATCCACGACTATCCACTGATATCGGTACCCATGAAAATAATGATTTCCAAGTGGACTTGACCATAATTACTTTGGTAGTGTACTTTGGTAGTGGGGTTCGAAGTAGCGGCCTATGGTTCGAAGTCCAAGGTTTTAATCGCTGAGTCACGGGCTCGTACTTCTGTGGGTAGCGATTGGCTAACTTAACAATGGCAGTCGGATGTTCACAGATCGCGTTACGGGAGATAATCATCCCGCTGTTCCTTGGGGCCACTCTCGGACCTCGTCAGCAGGCGCACTGTTAACAACTGACTGATGCCGGCTTATAAGCCAGAAATGGTCATTTTAGTCTTCCTCGTCTTCGTCGTTGGTGAAAATCTGCCAATGATATACTTAAGAAGTACTTCTGCAGGACCATACATTGTCCATCTTAATTCCACGCTGGTATCTAATAGGTTTAATGATAAGAACATCATTATTTCTAACTCTCACAACATTTCAAACTCAAATAAAGTTTCCAGAGGCCACTGTACTCATATCATTGCCGAATGCTGACCCGAAATGGACATTAAATTGTTCAGCTATGTTACCAAAGATAATTGGCGAAATATTAATCTTTAATCGGATTAGAGGATGGATTAGTTCACCCTAGCCCAAAATGCTCCATTCATTCAACTTCCACTTATCTTCAAAATCCCCCCTAAATGACAAGCGTCTGACAGAATAAAATACAGAAGGAAGATTTTAAATGCCTTAGGAAAAATATGCATTTCGGAGCACTGCACGTATCTGCTGTGCCAATCAATAACCTCAAAAATTCGACGTGTGAACGTAATTGTGTATTGTTGAAATATCCTTCTTAACGGTCATCCAGCCAACGATCAGCGAGGCGGCCGAATTTCGCCACTAGCTATTAATAGGACATTCAAAATGGAACAAAATAATCAGAGTCAATAACAAAAGCTAAAACCAAATAAAAGCAAAAAAATAATTTGATTCAAACTTAACTGGGTCGGTGGTCGGCCGGGGGTGACGCGGGACTAAATACGGTTAATCGAATGCTGGACGCTGAGGCGAGAGCCATGTAGGAAGTGGCAAACTTCAAGTACACTCCTCTTGAAAGCCTTGCTGTCAGCAAACGTAACGAAACCATAGCCTCGAGACTCGCCCGTGGCCCAATTGTGCACTACTTTGGCTTTCGAGACCCGGCCGAATTGACAGAAGTATGTTTTCAGTTCGAAGTTAGTGACCTCTTGTTTGAGATGGCCGACAAATATTGTAGGTTGATTGGAGGCGATGTCGGAGGCATTGTGACTGGGCCTATCGTCCTCGGACTGGGAGAGGTCGTCGTCCCGTCTGTCTGCGGCCGGGAATCGAGTGCATAGGGATCTGTAGAGTACAATAGCCCCAACGAGACATCAAGCTTTCCGATACAAGCGAAACTTCAAGTCTCATGAACTGGGAAGAAGTAGACGCAATCGCTGGGACCAGAAATTTATTCGCCTGACGTTTCGGATTCCATTTCTTATCCGAATTTTCAGGCGAGTAAAGTTCTTGTCTCAACGATCGCGTTCATACCTTTACATCAAACTCTGCTCGACTGAGGTCTACCGATTCATTGATTTTAAGTCTCCACGCGTCTTCTGCAGCTTCTAAACGTAAGTCGGCCAAGATAAGTCAAGTAACCTACACTGTGTGTCAAAATTAACTGAACACTCCCCGACATAATTTTGGACTATGTAAGCTCTATGACGACTAATAGTCAAGAGACATGTTGAAATTCCCGTGAAAATCTGCACCGTAAGCCCATGGATATAAGGGCTCTAGGATGGATCTCTAACGCAATTAATCATTCCCCGCCTTACACTCAGGACTGACTGAGTATTGTCTTGTTAAAAATGATTGCCTGGTAAGATACAGGAACCGACCCCCTCCCCAACTAGATACATATATCTTGTCTACTCATTTAATTTAGGTAGCATGATACGCTATAGCGATAGTCTCGGACTCGCTGGTAAAAAATGTAGGGAAACATGAATATGAAACCCTTCTTGTAATACAGATGGTATTGGCCTAAATAGTATAGCGACTAGGGTTAAGGTTAATGTTTGGGTTACGGAGGCCGTGAGAATGGGAATGCACTCGTAAAACATGTGCCCATGTGCTAAATTCCAGAGAGATGACGGTTAGGGTTAAGGTTGTGCTCAGACTTTGGTTAGTGGCAACTGTCTTTGTCGAGAATTTCTGTTTTTAAGTAGTAATCCAACAACAACATTAACCTTTGATATTTGCACTGTTAAGGAGAAAAACCTCGCAAGCCAATGTATAAGAAACTACATAAATAAAACGCCGGGCATGATATAGGAATAGTATTAAAGGGATGTTTCTGCTCCGATGCCTTACCGATTGCTCCACAAAACAAGCTTTAAGGACAAATCGCCGATCATGGGGACGAACACCACTTGCCCCACTCCCACCGCCTCAGTAGCCACCGCCGACTACCTGCCACCTGCAACCTCCAACACCACCACCGCCCCCAGTGTCAGCGATGGGGACTTGGTACTAACCTGTCCTCATTGCGATCGCACATTCACCTCACACACCGGCCTGGTCGGTCAATTACGAATCCATCGCAAAGAGACTGGCGAACTAGTGCCTGGAGCACCAAAACACAGCAGGAACCGCCGCCTTCAATGCCCTCACTGCCCACGCGCACTCACTCATCGTATGGACCTGCTTGGTCACATGCACATCCACGAAAGCGGAATCCACCGCGATGCCAGTACGTTTTGCGCACCCATCAACACTTCCCATACTCCTCTCACGAGCTCAACTACCGGTACAAGCAGCAGATACCCCCCTCAGACTCAGCACCTCCCAGCCTATCTTGTCCTCATTGTCACCGCACATGCACATCACGCATCGGCCTGATCGGTTACTTGCGAATCCATCGCTCAATGACCTAGAGACACCAGCCGCACCAAACTAAACTTTCCGCACTGCCAACGCACATTCACACACCACATGGGCCTATGAGGTCACATGCGTCTTCATGAAAACCTGCGGTAGAACACCGCCAGCTATACCAAAACACTACATCTCTCCCCATCAGCCTCTGCACCTCACATGATCACACGCAACACCACAAAAGCATGCTCTCCGTCTGCATAACTGTATGAGAGGCAAGCCTGATCATCGGTTTCTCCATATAACACTTCTGCTGCATGTGTGATCTGAGCTTGAGCATATCACGGGGCTATCAGCGGCGTGGGTTGGAAGGTTGCCAACTGACAATTACACTCAGACCTCGCAGTCAGTCCAATGTGTGTTGTGTGGAGTGGCTGACTGGTGGTCTGAGAGTCAGGCTGCGATGGCTCCTTCTTAACGTGACCTCTGGATATCTCACACATGTGAGATGTGAGCCGTTCAACCTCCTGTTCTGTGAAATCCTGGTGCTTGTGTTTTGGGGGCCAGGTCGTGTACGAAGTACACGTAGACGATGTCACAAGCAGCTGCGCCCACTTCTGCATCAGACAACTGACCGGCTCGGACAGTGGTTTGATTGTGGGGGTGGGGGAGAGAGTGAGTTCGACGGCTCAGAGCATGTTCCTCACTATAAACAATCTGACGCGCTTGAAACTATCACGGTGCGCTAAAAGCCGTGGCTTAGAAGGTTGCCAACTGACGGGATAACTCGGATCGCGTGGTCAACCCAATGTATGTTTTGTGTGAAGTGGATGACTGGCGGACTGAGAGTCAGGCTGCAATGGCTTATTCGTAATGTGGCTTTTATGGCACTTCCACTCCGTGGGATCCGAGCCAGCTGTGGTGGTACGCCCAGGGGCGGCTCCAGCCGCGCAAGCCACCTGCATCCTCTCCCGCCTCCGGTTTTCTTGACGTTGTCATAACACCGGGCTCGGACGGGGGAGGAGGAGAGTGCGGTAGATGCAGCGCAAGTCACCGTACCAGCACCACCCTGCTGTGGAGCGTACGGTGGCTCTCGTCGAAATCGACAGTCGAACTATCGTGTGTGTGACGGTAGCCAGGCATACGGGCATACATATATATTCTCCCATTTGAGGCGAAAGTAACTGTCTATACATGTTAAATACTTACTCGCTATCATTCGAGTGCTTTTTCCTTGCCACACAAGTGACAACGTGATTCCCATCCAGTTGGTGCGGCTGGGCCTCAAGCACCTTTCTCACCGAGTCCGTTTCAAGGAAGATGACGAAGCCGCAGCGAAAAGAAGTCGGGCCCATCTTTTTCCTCGGCACGTAGACTTCGGCAATGAGGCCAAATTTAAAGAAATAGGCATGCAAATCACACTCTTTCGTAGCCTCGGGCAGACGCTTTATACATATTTTGCTAGGATCCAGCTCCCAATTAGCTTCAGTGGGACTACGTTAACGCAAAAAAAAACAATGACTTCGAATTAGGCAACTAATCAAATGTTAAACACGTGCAGCAAATCATGTTAACAAATTTACTTCCGAACATAGCAATAAAGATTCAAAGTTATTCTTCTAAAGGTATGTGCATGTACTCAGAAACGGAGTATTCAGGAAGGGAGTGCCGAGAAAGACGAATAGTACAGAGAGTCATTTAGGCCTTATTATCCGTCGTCTTGTCTTTATACACATCTCGATGTCGGAATGCAGAAAATAATTTTTTTCCCATACTGCCAACGTGACCATCCAAATAATGGTCAATTATCGCCCTCTTTCCCATCATCTTTCTCTTAATCAGCAGGAAAAATTTAAGGATTGTGGTCATAGCGTGGCCGTCAAACGTATCGCCCGAGCCCTGAATTGTGGTCCCTCACATCGAAGGCTGGCTACGATGAGCAGTGAGGACAGTATTGTCAAAATGGAGATTAATTCACATGGTCATAAGATGCAGTTCGAAGGGGTAGGGAGGAGGGAGGTTCATGATTATTCATGGCTGCAAATGTTTGTTCACATTTCTTACTCGATCAAAAATTAGTAGATCCAACCAGAGAACAGTGTGGCAGTTAATGGAATCCTGAAAATCGAATGCTGTGTTAATAATCCAACATGATCAACTTGCAGCCTCATGCGAAGCGCTACGCTGAATAAACCAGATGCAATATCATATGCTAGATGAAACCAAGTCAGAAAAGATAGTATTTATAGAGCAGCAAACAAAACTAATATTAATTAAACAACAATGTGATTGAATCTACGAACAGCTATTTCAGAAGGTGAATAATGTGCTTTTGTTGGGAAAAAAATAGACGTCGCAGTTTTAAACACCAGAAAGCTAAACACTGACTGCAAAGCGAACCAGCGGACAACCTAAGAACATCTTCCTCCTACAAGTCAATCAGTATTCGCCAACTTGACCCTGCCACTTGTTAGGCAGAAACTGCACCGTTACTCTGTCTAGGATTCAACAGGGGAATGTGGCTGCTTTTGTAGATATAACAAGCTTACTTTTGGTCTTCTGGGCGACTAGCGTGAGCTTCTATTGGAAGTAGTGTCAGTTGATCACAAACGTTTTTACAGTCAGAGGTCACAAGGAAGAACTTCTGCAGTTGCAGTTGAACCTGTGTTTTAGTAGAAGTAAAAGAAATTACATGAATGACCAAAGGACTTGCTGTCTGTTATTATTCCTATGTCTACTGCTTTCAAGGTTAACACTAAAGAAAGCAGGAGTTTTCTAGCGTTTGGTTTTTCGCTTGTTCTTAAGTCTCCCTTAACTAACACCTTTCTAAGGATTCCTAGAACATACGTTTACCTAAGGATCGAACAATAAGGTTGTCTCCACTAAGAAATTTACGAATCAACATTAATGTGTGCTCTGATGAACCAGCGTGAGTGCTCTGAATAAAGGCGCCCTTGGTGGAAACCACTAGGAAATACTTTATACGAAATGCATTCGTGAGTTCTTAGAGCTGTTTAAAAAAGTTAAACAAGCCTAGCGGGATAAAGGTAAGGAATCGGACAAAGGCGCACACTTCATCAAACAGAGGTGAAAGCGCCGTCAGGGGTGCCGAACGTACCGAGTCGAAATTGTGAACCGATGTTACATTATCAAAGCCAGAACATTCACAGATTTCGGCCGACTTTTGAATGTCCTTGACACGATCTAGAAGTTTCCTAGAGGACTGCTCCATTTCCTTCAGTGTGGTAGGTTTCTAAAGAAAGGGAGAACAGTCATGGGGCAAAATACCGGGAGTTAACAGTACAGCATGTTTTCATACAAAACAAAACACGACAACAGAGGGCAGCACTCGTGTCGTCTATTCTGCTCAGTGCGCCATCTGCATACCAGTAGTCCTCTGGTTTTTATGCGTAAAAATAAAGTTCAGATTAACAATTGCAGCAGTCTGACCGTCGTTCTAAAAATGAGTTAGAATACGACTTTTAGCGCAAGATTATTTAGAATTTTTAAAGCGCAGAAGTGCCCTAAGGAAGGATACTTCCGTAAACGCCTCTCCAGTTCTCCACTTTTGCATGAACGAATGGCCTATACGGACTCAGTTACCTACGAAATATATTCAACTGTATTGTTATCAAGGCTCTACGAAGTATGCCAAATGCATCAGAGGCAAAAATGAAGACGTCAGGGGACAGAAGGGATCCGATGTCTTGGTACAGCCGTTTTAATGAAAACTCATTAAAAATCGGCTTCACTATTAGATGCCTTGGCAGAGTTTCACAGGAAGCATAAGCGATGCAGGCGTTGCAGGAAAAAAAACAATTAGCTCGCGGAGATGGGGCCACCACAACCGTTGTCTAGGTCCTGGTTTGTGAAAACATGAAGTAAGTCGCAGTGCAGGTCATTGAGTATTGATAGCACAGGACTTCCTACACTAACCACAAGTTTTTGTTCGTTTTGATTATCTTTGAGGAAATGAATGCTATTATCGATAAAAAATTATTAACCAGCGCCAAATCGACGTAGTCAATGTTCACGAACAGAAACATGCAGTATGCAAATAGGTGGCAAGCCAATTAGGGCGAATTCTGGTTCGGTTTGATATGGCTGTGGAGCAGGATGTATAATAAAACCAGGCTCCTATTCTGCTATCGGGCAACCATCCCAAAGACGTCTAGCAAATACCGACGGAGAGACCAGCAAACGGGCAAACCGTAGAGGATTCGACTGCTGTTGACCTTAAAGTCAGTCGTGCCTTTTCGGTCATGCCTCGGAAGCACAAGGAAAGCACAAAGTCAAAGCCGATTGGCACCACCTTTTCTGGTTGATATCTCCATAACAAATCCGGGAGCTCTCAAGACCAATTAAATTTTGAAGTAAGGAAGGTTGGTGACTTGGCTCAGCTACCAAAGTGACGTCAAAATTATGCCTGTTGGAAGGTAGCCCTGGAGAATTTGGTCTGTGGGATTAATCAAGGCAGCTGAGGGTTTTTCTGTTTTGGCGAGGCCGTCAGTAGTATGTGGCACGCCCTACAACTGATCAATCAGTATGACATTCGTACAGCTGAAGGATGAGGGGCTTGGGAATGACGAATGAGGTGGATACTGCGAAAATCCTCATTATAAGGCCATTTATTCGCAAGTCCTCGATCCCCTCCTCCACCTTATCGGCATGATGAAAAATAATCCGTGGATGCGTCTCCAAAGTCATTTTAAAACTTACAATTTCCTCGATTATATTACTAGTCGTCTGAAGCAATTCAACCCATCTTCTCCGCAACCTCAACACGTTTCTCTGCAGTTTCTTTAATCGAGTAAATTCCTCCTCATAGGTTGATGCGACGAACAGCTTCACCTTTTCGAGAGAATAGAAGGCCGGATAGTACAGCTGGTTATCCGCGGATCTAACATCGGCGAGGAGGCTCTCTTTGCAGGAAACGGAATCATCTCTGATTCTACAAAGCGTCGATTTCAGCGATTCGACAAAAATAACCTTCTCGAGGTCAGATCCGCCAGCTTTGCCATCACCACATCAAACACCTGAAAAGGAAGGTATGCTGATGATTTATTGGTATATATGAGAAGAATTCCGTTTCGTTCGCTGCAGCTTGAATCTTCGGTGACAGAAACTTGGGGACAACACCGAATGCAGAATATTTGTTGGCTCAAGCTTATTTTATGTCGCAAAACATATTCCTGCAAACAACGTCCCAAAAGTATATCAAACAATCTCGAGGCACAAGTGGGTCAAATGAAGTATTCAAATCTGCCAAAAGCTCCATTAATTAGGTGCACCTGTCAGTCATCCGGTTGATTCTAGATTGAGTGCTCAGGAAATCCTACTTTGGCAGTCAACGCAGTGTATCAGAATTGGTGGATTACATACGTCACAGTAGGCTGGGCAGGTTACTTGACGCATGTGTGATAAAATGCATGGCTCCCGGTGGGGCCTCGTAGCTTAGGTGACTAGAGCTTGACTGTACTAAAACCTTCCTCTTGCTTTAGTGTGATCGAGACTCACCGAGGCCGCCGGGGTTTTCACATTTGGATCAAATGAACAAGTGTTATACCTTTAGTTCAAGGCATATAATCGACTAACGCATAAAAAAGGAGTGCAGGATAAGACAGATGAGAACCATCGTTGAGTTCAGCTCAGTTTTATTAAGGCGAACGTCTTTGCATACAGTGACTTAGAAATCATAGCTACTCATGTATTGTAAGTAGTATAATTACACATAAACAAAACTATCCTCACTAAGAGGCATTTCGCAAGGATGGAGTTGTTGCAATGTTTCGTTCAGCTCCGCTTCCCTGTGCTAATTAAGGCCGACAACTGAAATAACATAAAGCACCACCTTTAATATTCTTTCAATGTGTTCTGCCTCTTATGGGGGCGTTTGTTGGTACGCTGGTGCCTCAGTGTTAACATCAAGAATGGCGACGTGTTACACGATTGATGCCTCTGAAAGCGGCCAACGCTTCGGCTGACGACGATGCATTAAAAGGTCGCTTTCTCAGTTCGGTCAAACACTGCGTTTGCCGAATGGATAACTTCCCGAAAAGACAAATAAGGTTTAAGAACAAATTTTTGGAGTTCCTGTAACCTCGGATTATGCCTGAATCTTGCCTGTTTCCATTCAACATATAAGATTGGATATTAATTGTTCTAAAGGAGATGTCTTTTGAGCATCAAGTCCACCCAACAAGCCAAAATAACAAGACCAAATGTACGCTTATCTAATCGATCACACATTGCATGAATAAGGTCATTTACTGTAGGTTCACCATCTAAGGTTCTGCAAAGGTCAACTTTCGCTTTCTATTTATGCTTTAAAATCGCAATCGAAAAGGTTTGTTATTACGGATTTTTTAGTCTCTTAAATTTAAAGGGAGAATTTGGCGCCATAAACATCATATTCTGATCGATACCTAGTGACTGTTAAAACATAATTAGCCTTCATA
>WEDG01005772.1:347500-375141 GCA_017591395.1 Schistocephalus solidus | reverse complement strand
CTCCCTCCTCCTCCTCCTCCCTCCTCCTCCTCCCTCCTCCTCCTCCTCCTCCCTCCTCCTCCTCCTCCTCCCTCCTCCTCCTCCTCCTCCTCCTCCCTCCTCCTCCCTCCCTCCTCCTCCTCCTCCTCCTCCTCTCTCCTCCCTCCTCCCTCCCTCCCTCCTTCCTCCTCCTCCTCCCTCCTCCTCCTCCCTCCTCCTCCCTTCTCCTCCTCCCTCCCTCCTCCTCCTCCTCCTCCTCCCTCCTCCCTCCTCCTCCTCCTCCTCCTCCTCCTCCTCCTCCTCCTCCTCCCTCCTCCTCCTCCTCCTCCCTCCTCCCTCCCTCCTCCTCCTCCTCTCCTCCCTCCTCCTCCCTCCTCCTCCTCCTCCCTCCTCCCTCCTCCCTCCTCCTCCTCCTCCCTCCCTCCTCCTGCTCCTCTGCATGCTCTGCCCGTCCTCACCTGCCCCTGCACACGCCTCCCCTGATGTCACGTGCTTCCTTTTTGCTGACACGCTTTTACCGTACTCAAATTAGACATATTTTATGGTTCTCTGTGTGATTGTAACTTCTGACGGCTACTATGCCTTATGTCACCACAGCGCGAGTTTTTCGGTGTGCGACCGAAGATTTGTGCGATTTATAGTTCTACAAAAATTCCTATAGTGTTTAGGAAAAACAGGTTTGTAAGCTCATTTTCTCTGAGTGAATAAAAACAGATGTTGGATGTGTACCTTCTTTCATGCGAGCATAAAGGGCAACCCCGTAAACAACATTATCCATTCTTTATCTTTTCCTGATATACCCTACCAAGTCTGTTAAAGGGTGATTGCTGGGACATGGGTTTTGTTTACATCAAACTGAACGAGCGCCTTGTATCATGCAAACATTCCCCACCCTTTTCTCAACAAATCATTTTATTAAAATGTGGAATCGAAAGGATGCGAGCCGCTAAATCGTACACTAACTCAACATAGTTTCTCACACTCTGTAAATGTATCTAGAAGAAAACGAGTTTTGGGAGTCATCATAGTATTGTTCCTTTCGGAGCTCCTTCGCTTACCGCCATGACTGTTGCCATTGACATCAGCAGCAGCAGCAGTGAGATTTCTACTGCTAAAGCGATGACCTAACATGTAACCCACGATGCGCTGAAGTGCAGCTGAATATGAGGGGTGCGTCATCGAGACTGCTATTTAAGGCCTATCACCATTATCGAACATGCTCACTACCAACCTCGATCTTCAAACCTTGTACTTATACTTGTTACGGCTGCGATCATGCGTGATCTAACCGACGTCGATAATGTCACGTATTGTACCTCTCCACGCGTGATGATTCGCGGCAGCAGACCTGGATAGCTCAGCCCATTCTTCTCTCCAGCGATGGACTCCGAATACAGAAGGTCCAAGCACCGCCTCCATGTCTTGCCGAACCGTGTCTAGCCAGGTTTTTAGTTGCTCTCCTCTTCGTCGCCTCCAAGTGGGCAACGGCGCCGGATTGAGATCAGTAGAACTCAGCTCGTGATGCGGGCGACGGAGAACGTGCCCAAACCACCCCAATCGTCTTTATTGGATGGCCTGAGATATCCTGGCGATATTGTCGCAGCGAGTGCAGACTGCTTTGTTTGAGACGTAGTCTGTGTACTTCACTCGAAGGATGGTCCTCAGGCAACGATAGTAAAATACCTGAAATCTTCGCTCAGCTTCCACGCGCACAGATCAGCTTTCACAACCGTATAGGAGGACCGACCGGACGGATGTACGGTACACGCGGATCTTCGTGGCGACGGAGAGGTCGCGTTGTGTCCATGGGCACTTTTGAAGGATTGACAAAACCTTGCCAGCAGCGTTGATTCGGGAGACAATGTCATCCTTACTCTGTCCATTGGACAGCATCCTAGCCCCGAGGTATTTGAAACTGTCTACTTCTTCCAGTTGACAGCCATTAATATCCCGAGGGGTGCTTTCTCCTGGTCAGGGATGCAGCTCGAAAACAATTTGGTCTTCCCAATGTTTATGGATAGGCCGACCGAAGTAGCGATCTCATTTGCCCGCGACACCACAGACTGTAGATCACCAAAGCTTGAGGCTAGCAAGGCGATATCGTCAGCGTAGTCAAGGTCAGTCAGGCGGCGTCCGGGTGCAAATTCCACACCGTTAGAACCGCGTAGGGCCTTCCCGAGAATCCAGTCAATGGCGTAATGGAACAAGATGGGCGACAAGATGCAACCTTGTCAAACACTAGCTGGGATGTCGAAGGTTTGAGAGCGATTGTTATGGACAAGGACTCGCGCAGTGGTGGAGATAGTAGGCCTTGATCAAGGCAAGGATTTTGGCTTGCACACCATATAGTTCCATTATTCTCCACAGGGACTCACGATGGATGGAATCGAACGCAGTGGTGAATTAAATATAGCAGACGGCCGTCTGCTGCTGGTTGGCATGGCGGGATTCCAGAATGCGCCTCAGAGTGAATATCTGGTCCTCACATCCACGCCCAGCTCGAAATCCGGATTGGTTGGGCCTCGTCCTAGAGCCACGTACAGACTGAAACCGTCTGAGAAGGACAATACTAAAGACCTTTGGAGCAAAGTCGATGAGGTTAATGCCGCGATAGTTCCCACACTTTGTCTTATCTCCCTTCTTGAAGACAGACGAAAGGATGTCCAAACCCCAGTCATTAGGAACTAATTCGTCTCTCCACTGGCTCAATCACTTCATAAAGCCAGGGCGCCAGAGTGTTGACAGAAGCCTTGTAGATTTCTGTGGGAATACCGTCTTCTCCGGGCGCCATATTGTTGTGCAGCCTGTTTATTGCATTAGCAACTTCTTTCTCGGTAGGGGGTCGCACGACACTGCATAGGCTGGAGAGGGATTAAACTCGGGTTCAGAGGATAGCGGACATGTGATTAGTTGCTCATCAAAATTGAGGAGGTGCTCGAAATGTTCACGCCAACGATCGACCTTGGGTGAGTTTTCAGCAATAAAGTCACCATTCACATTGCGAACAAAGTCACTAAGTGTCGAGGGCTTGCCACTAACTTAGCGGATAATTTAGTAGATTTTGCGAGTGTGACTAACGTTTAAGACCTGCTCCATGGACGTCGTTATTCCAGACCAATATTTCTGCCGGTCATTCCTAAGTGACTTTGCTGTCATGTTCCAGAGTTGGCGGAAGGAAGCATCGTTATAGAACCTGACTCGAGTCGTCTGTGCAGGCAACTGCAGGATTGGTCCACTGATCCAGTAACTGCGGCGCCGCTGGGTGAATCCGAGAATTTTCTCAGTTGCTCCATAGACGGATGTCTTTAGTGATGACCATTGGTCACCGGGTCGTAAAATGGGACCGGATTTCTGTGTTCAGGGCCTCGGCAGTGTTGTGTTACCGGATTGTTCAGACATCGAGGCGTCTCGCACGTGGCATTTTTGGTGCATATGAGAGGTGAACTTTCACGCGTGTGCGAACGAGAACATGGTCAGACCTGTGGGCGTTACCAGTTTTGACACCACGCATCGATCTGCTATCGTGAACCCAGCTGCGGAACCTTGAACCAACTAGAATGTAGTCGAGCTGACTCGCGGTATGACCGTCGTTTGAATACCAAGTTAGCAGCTATTTGTGGCGGTGCTGGAAGCACATGTTCGAGACAAGCAGTCGGTTCTGATCAACAAACTTCAGCATTCTCTCACCATTGTCGCATCGAGAGCCAAGCTCAAACCAGCCAATAAGATGACTGTTTGACGAGTCCCCAGGTTCAGTCCGACCATTCCAGTCCAGCCTTTCAGACTGATTACGGTGAGGAAAGGTCGTGTTGGCTTGGTCCCACTCTCTTCCTTTTCCGCAAAGCCCTGCTGAATTTGATCTGGAACGTATTGGCTGATTTAATACGCAGCCGCACTACTTCTCCTGTCACACCCGCGTTTGCCCACCGTTTGAGTCTGACTCAGTAGTGCTGCCTGTTTTCAGGCTCCAACTCCGACCGTTAAATCCCCCCTCGTTTCCGTCGCTTTATCGTCGTCGATCGACATGTTGCTAACTGTCTGTTCTTTGAATTTTATCATTGTTGAACTACGCTGACTTTTTAGCCCTCCTCCAAGACCACTCGTGGGAAGGCAGCTTCATTAATATTCAGACTTTTCGTCTGAATAATAATACTAATAATAACAATAAAGTTTCATTGGCTCCCTCAAATAGCAAATAATACTTCGAGTAGATAGAAGGTAGCCTTTCTTGCGATAGTATACAAGCACGCCATGCGTCTGGGAACTCGCTGTCAGCTTGCATTTCCTGTAACTGGCTATTGTTCATGAACAAACATTGCCACCAGAAGGTCAAGTTACGCAGCAATCACCTAACTTTCTCCCATGTCCACCATGTCGAAATAGCAAGAACAAGTTAAGATAACTAGATACCGTCGTAGACCTACTGATTAATGACAATAAATCAATGCGCTTGTTACACACGCGCTGGTCTCTATGCATACACGAACCCAAATTGAGGGAGGGATCTCTGATTCGCCTCCGAAAAGGGGTTGCCATCAAGTCATATTAAGAGGGGATGTTTGTGGCTTGATCCCGAGTACTGGATAGGACCGAACGACGCGGTCATTTAACAACATTCCAAACTATGATAGTTTAAAGCTCGTCAAAATGTCTACAAGGAGGAGGTGAGGCATTGGATCTGAGTTTTAGCCGTCTGGGTGTAGTCGTAGTGGTTGATTTCACTAGAGTCTCCGCTATTGCGTTCCCTACGCGCCCTGGTCCCTTACAGAAGCCTAGTACATTTAGCGCGGACTGGGTCGTGCGTGGCAAACGTAGACGGCCTGTCTGGCTCTGTCAACCACTGCGCGCGTGCCCGCGCATGCAGGCCCTACGTAATGACTAGCTACAAAGCCCAGTAACTTGTTTCTTGTTCTTTGCTTTTCTATAAATCAACCGTGAGGACGCTGACTGGCAGGAGATAATAACTTCAACCCTGTCTTCTCTGGATCGATACAGCAACGACTGGTTCGTACTGAATAGTCCATGTGCAGTTATTAGTGAGAAGTTCGTGCTCGCTACTCACTCAAGCAAGCCAGTCTTTCTAGCCTCCCGTTGTCCACCCTCCACCAGATCGCAGTGGCTTTTTAACTTTCAACTTTCTTTTGTAGGTGACTACGTCTACTACGAGGAGCCGGACTTTGACTACTACACAATTGGCCTGATTGAGGAGATTAAACTCTCAAGACGAGAGAAGTGCAGCGTTGTGGTCAAGTGTTTCTGGCGCACTCGTGACATCCCCGAAATGGCCAAACAGGCCCTCTTAGATCGTGAGGTGGTGCAGCAGGAGGCAGCAGCGGCAGCGGCGATGACGGAGAACGCAGGTGATCATGGCGCTGCCATCGCCGAGGAGTGGCAGCAGCGTCAGCGTCGACGACAGGCCATTCTAAGTCGTGAACTCTTCGTCTCCGAATTGCAGTACACCGTCTACTCCAACCAGCTACGCGGCAAGTGTCAGATAATTCAACTGCCAGATCTGCACACCGCTTTGCGCACCTTTGAACCAGCGGAGGAGGACAGTTTCTTCTTCGTTTTCGCCTACAACCCCGAGACTCGGCGACTGCTTTCAACGCGAGCGGAAATCAAGGTGAGTGCGGTGCACTGCGCGCTCTCGCTGTCTGCCGTCGTGACGTCTGAATGGCGTCGACTTTGACAGGGAGGTAGTGCACTTTTGCGGGTCTGACCGCGTTGCCGCTGCCGCCACCGCCGCTGTGTCAGTTGATCGATTGAGGCGGGCACAAAAGTGCGTGGGAAAGCCCTCATAATTCTGTCTGTCGCACTCGGTGGAAGCAGTGCATACCCGCTTGTACGTTAACATAACGGAAAAAGGACAGGGGTCTGTTTCGTTTCTTGGGCTAGGTTCGGCCAGACCCACTTGCACTTCACTTGAGGCACGTCCGCCCTGAAATTAACTGGGAGAGGCACGGGGAGAGGCAGCAGGACACTAGCCCATCATGTTAGCACATTAAGGTCTGCAGGTCGCCAACTAGATTTCTCCTCGAATAACTGCCACAGGATGCCGGTCGTTTAGGCTATACAGCTACGCCGTCGTCATACCGTTGCGCAAAATGTCGAACATCAGATTGGAACCGCGTGCCCTGCAGTAGTTACTTATTTCCTAAACTAGACGGACTGTAGTTCACCCGAGCTCTAGCTGGTTCTGCCCCAACGTACGCCGTTTCAGTACGGGTCTGTGCATAATGAATTGGTATTACGAAGGATTAGAGCGTTTCTGCATATACTCCAGCCATTCGTACCTCTAAACTAAGTACTCGAGACATAACTTAAACGAAGAGTGTCTGTCGTAGACAAGACATCTGATGGTTCGATAGTCGCGTGCGAAGATGTCTACTACAGCATGGTGGACGCAGGAACGGTGACTTCCAGGTGAACTAGTTTGTAATGAGAGTAGACTAACTACATCCATCGTACCCTTTCCTCCCTCACTCACCAGGGACCGGTGTCAAAGCAGTCAAAGCGACGGGCGCAGTGGTGTATAAAGTTACACAACCCGTCTACGCCTGCCACACACGCCTGACCCGCGCAAAATGGACCAGGATTTCAGTAAGGGGGCGACTTGGATTCCAACCGGGTGGCAGTGCCATAGAGGCACCATTAAGATGGAACCTTTGCAGTCGAACGAGGTCCTCCTAGGTATTCGGATCGATTTTGAAACGTTTGATAGAGGTCTTTAAGGTGGCCTTGTAGCGACGCCTTTGTTTACCTTGTCTACGACTATCCGCAGTGACGTTGCCATAAAACAGCCGCAGTCATTCATCCTCACAATTTGGTGCCTCTATCGCAGTTTTTTCTGCCTCTGCATGCCGTGGATACTGAGCAAATCGGTTTTTTTCTATGTTTTCAGTGTTTGATATCCTTTTCTGCAACTTGAACTTCATTTTTTTTGGCTGGTCTTGACCCTCATAGGCAGTCCGCGTCTCTGCCCCGTACCACATCGTTGTCAGGACACTAGCCCTGTACATATTCAATTTTGTGTTAATTAGTATGCCCCGACATTTCTAGACGTAGTTAAATACTTGTCCGAAGTCCCGACTGACTATAAAGATCCGAACTGCGATTTCGATCTTGATGTTTCTTTAAACTGTACTCCTAAGGTACGCTGGTTTGTCGACTGGTGTGAGGCACGTTCCATTGATACGGGTTTTGTTGCAGCCAGAATTTGTCGCCAGTTGGTGCGTGACCACTTTCTTCCTCTTGCTAATGATCAGGCGGAAGTTGTCGTATTTACTGCGCTGAGGGCTTGCATCGCGGTGATCCAGATGGTGTCCCGCAGCTCTCACACCTCACATACCCTCGACAGTGGTATGTGCGCCCTCCAGGTTCGAGTTCATGCAACTGTTAAAATTAAATTGGCGGTCAATCATATCAAGTGATACAGTATTCAACTTACCTGATGTTGACCTATCTTGCGGTCGCCCGAGCAGTTGCACTTGATGTGCCACTTTGGAAGTGACGAAGCGGTGGTCCATCCAGCAGTCTGCATCACACATTGCATTGGTTAGTAGCGCATCAAATTGCCAATGACGCGAGCGAGGGGGGTTCAACGTCGCCTTCCTCTGGATCGGATGAGGTAAGAAGGTGTTGGTTAGGAGAAAACAATGTTCTTCACAGGCCTACCGAAGGAAAAGGTTGTTGCTGTTGCAGCTGCCGATCCTTTGGGGTGCTAATGTTTCTGCCCAGGTAGCACGGTCTGGGCCGGCGCGATCATTGAAGGTACCGCGAGCAATCACTTTGTCCGCCCTCGACACAGTCTCTACGAGGGCATGCAGGCCTTTCTAGAATTTTCTCATCCCGTCGTAGAAGCTGGTATTTTTTTTTGGGGGGGGGAAGAGCCTCGGATTGAAGATGTTGGTGAATTTGTTTCTACAGAGTACCAACTCCACGGTCATGAGACGACTGTTTATGCCCTGCGACAGGCAAGACAGTCGTCTTACGAAATTTTTCTTGATAGTGATGACAACTTTGGCCTCTTATCATCCTGCCTTGAGGACGTCCACTCCAAAAGATGTAACTGACGCCCATATCCAATTGTCTCTGATCGAAGAGGTGGGTGTCACTGATGACCGTAATATCCACCTTGTAACCAGCCAGTTGGCAGATGACCAGAACTGTCATTTTTTCTGGTCATTTGGTCATTTAACTGTCTTAAAGAGAACGAACGCTACAGGATGCCAAAGTGAGCAGGTTTAATGTCCACAACGTGTGGGAAATCCTAAGGTGAAGTAACGGGGTGGTTGTTCTTTTGTCCGATCACCAGAATTGCATTGTCGACATCGAAAAGCCTCCGAGTCAGCCTCCTCCGGTGTCAACCACCAGTGGACAGGCCTATTTTACTCCCTGACGTCAGTCAACCCTATGTGTGCCTATTCCACTATGAATGAATTCGTGCTATATCCACTGAAAAAGTATGAGTGGCGGAGGAGGCGTTGATGCATCCTTGGTTTTGCATTGCTGCTGACCCTTTCGTTTCACCTCGACCATGCGCGCTGCCCGTGTATCTGACTGTTGGTGCTGGTCGTTGAACTGACTGTCGTATATTTTGCTGTTGCCTGGCAGGAAACTGTTCTGCGCATAGCGTTCGTATACCTGAGCCGCGCTGTGCTTGTTAGGCGGCACCTTCGCCCTTAAACTTTACTTCCATCATCTCCAAGTCAAAGTGAAGTGGGTGAGCCATAATGCTCTGGCTGTCAAAAACTGATTAGGCTCTGTCTCTGCGGAAAATGGTTATGTGGTGCGACTCTATGGATGGATTGTTTCTTGCACCGGCTGAAGTTTCCTCGATTGTACCGACTGGCATCTTATTCGTCAGACCCTGGAGCTTCCTTATTTCGCAGCTAACCTTTACCAATGATTGCATGGAGGGGACGCGGAAGATGGAGACGGACAGCTTGACCCTCTATGGTGATTATGTGTCTCGCACAGGCAATTTGTCCGTGAGGCCACCATCCTAGGGTTGTGATCGGACCTTGAGAAACACCGAGGAACTGCTATTTGCGACGAATGGCTTGCGCGACACTACTAACTAGAAAAGAATGCTGGTGCGACCCCCCTGACGAGCACAACCGACAGTTATGCGTGTAATACGTCCCAATCCCGTCCATTTTGTTTGTTACCCTGCTCTCCACACTAGGCTTCACAGCGTATAGGTATTTAGGCCCCGGATATAGCTATCGGAATCAAAGCCCCTGCTGTTCATCTGATGCGGTTGTCAATTGCGATTTTCAGACAAGAACATGAGCCATATTCTTCTTTTCATCCATGGACGGTCGGTCGGAGACAACAAAATGCAGTTTCCGCCGAGCCTTATTCCTCGTTTCCCGTTCGATTATCAGGACAGGGTGCTCCACAGTTCTATTGCGTTTCGCAGCAGGTTTTTCCTCAGTGTGAACATTTGCGAGTTTGCCACTTTTCTTCCAGGTGTCTCTCTCTCTCATGTCTTTTTAATATTTCACTTGGAAGAGTCCGCATTTCGTTGCAATCAGCGTCATGGGTCCTCGTCGAAACAACCGGCATGTCAGATGTCCTTTAACCTGAAGTTTGATGCTTCATTAACACACCCAAGATACTCTCTTTCTCGTTATTGACGATGGTCATCCTTACCAATAACGTTGCTGTTGTAGTATCGCTTGATAATTCAGTTATGGGGTGCCACATAGCATTGCGTGACCAGGTAAAACAGAGACTTTAAGGGGACTTTGAGACCCTAGGGCGAGGCTGTTTCCGTCGGTTCTCCATCCCATATCTGATGCCGTCTCGGATGAATCCAAAACTTCGAGTGATTAAAGTTCTTTTTTCAGCTATTGCGTGTACTTCTTTAGTTCTGCGTTCCGTCAGCGATGCATGCCCAGACGCTGGATGAAACCTCTGCCTGACTAGAAAGTGCGGCCAGTTCGACACTATAAGCGCTGCTATCGCCTGCCCATTGTGTCTTGAGGACTGCTATGCGGGGGTTTACGAGAAGCGCGATTATAGGGTTGTGGTCACGTTAAGGGTGACGTGTGGGGGGCATTTTCTTCAGTGATGTTCATGTTGTGGATGTCTAGGACTAGACTGGGAGCGATTCAATTGCGATGGATGCTTGGGTGTCCGATATGTCAAGGTTGCCGAGTTTTTCGCAGTTCGCACTTATGCAAAAAAACATGTAATTTAAGTAAGCTTGGTAGTCGCCTGGTTGATTTTGTAGTGATTGCATAGGAAACCTTGCTTGGACAGTCAGCTTACTGTATCAGAATTTATGGATTCCATAGGTTGTACTAGACTGGGCGGGTAACTTCACCGGGAGAATGCGATTAAACTTACGGCTCATGACCGCGGCTCCGTGACTCAGGTGTAGAGCGTTCGCCCCCGTGGATTCTAACCCTACGTATGCTGCCAGGTTTTTCAATATTGGGTCGGATAAAGTTCTGGAAATTGATGGTTGGGTTGGGAGTGATTCCATTGCAATGGATGCGTGGTTGTCCGATAAGGTATGCATTTTACATTACTACACACGCCCCTCAAAAGTCAAATTTTGCGTGTCTCTGGATTCTGCCCAGGAGCTTCTCAGCCTTATTGATTTATTTTGAGGTACTTTTAAAAATTCTATCATTTGTCCTAATCACGTATCCGCTCAATCAAATTCGAATCCCCCTTACCATTGCAAATGCACTAACATTGTAATTGACTCTGGGATCTGGGCATTCGGAATTCGTTCTTGCCACATCACTTAAAAACAGCTAAGGTGAGGGTGGTTCAGGCCTTTGTTTGGTTTCGTCGACAGTCGGCAAGCGCGCCTTGTTGATACTGCAGCCCTATACATTATCGTTCGAGTATTGAGGAAAACATCGGACGAATTGAAGCCTAACGAAACCCTTATGGACCTTTAGACAATCAATGATGGTTCAGATGAATATTGTTGGCAAAGACAGGGGACACTGGAATGGCCATATCAGGCTTATAAGCCGTCGTCAGCCAGCCATACCTTATCCCAGGTGGTGCACTATCCGAGTAGGCAGTTACACCGTGATGGCGATTTGCCCCTGAATCCGTTTATAGTGATAGTGGGCTTCCGTAGAATCTACCGCACTCTACACCCTCAACCTCCTGGACGCTTAGTCATGACAGATTCAAGAAGACTGGAGGCGGGATTGGGCGCAGTGTCTGACAGATCTAAATGGCCCAACTACGCGTGCCACACACGCCTTGTCCGCGTACAATGGACCAGGATTTAATAGGCGGGGAGATGCTAGCGAGGATACTTATACTTGACTATTGGAAAGAGCCCCTCCCCATGCTGAATGCGATATTGCTGCAACAGTTTTGATCACCAAGTCTGAACTTGGTAGTCCCCCGCACTGCGCACTGTGCTCTACCACCCACGCGGCAGCCCTCTGACCTCCAACATGACGCCCTGAAAGCAGGCGTGGCTTGGCAGATGGGAATCTGCCTGACAGGCTGCATACGTTTCTCAAGATGAGGGAATCAGCAACATAAATTCATGTATTTATGGTCTTTCGCGTCATTCTTGCTTGATCTCGTCAAATGCAACACTCTTGGGCATCGTTACACGTGAAAAAAGAATCCACATTAACTTCTCAGTGTACTATGAAACAGGAACGATTGCTTAAGTACACCCGTAGCACTCATTGGCAGGGCATATAATCTCAAGCTTACGATGTGGGAGATTCTTGGCAAGGGCTAACTACCATTGCCTTTAATCCTCCGTATCCAGCTTTAAGCATCCCGAATTTAGTCCTCCAGGGTTCTGCATACACATGCAGCTACCAATACATACTCCGGGCCTTTCAACGACGAGGTAATCTGCCCACACTTACGTGGAATCAGGGAACATCCTCGCCCAAAACGTTTCTACACAACAAGACTGCTGCCTTTAGTTGCGACATTAGTTACAGAGATTCGCTTGTAAAATTCCATCCGAATTCCTAAATTATGTGGTGGTAGCCCTGTCTGTTACTGTTCAAATTGGTTCATACCTCGACAGGGACTTTTCTTGTCGTATGCTAATGACGCACTGTTTGCAGCCGAGAATTTTTGTGGGTGCTGTTCGGGTGCACGTATATCAGTCCCCAAAATTGGCTCTGGGGTTTGTGCATTTCATCTTCCCATTCCACCACTGTCCATCCACCTTTCTTCCTTATCCACTGTTTCATTCCACCCCTCCCTCCTCCTCCTCCTCCTCCTCCTCCTCCTCCCTCCCTCCTCCTCCTCCTCCTCCTCCTTCCTCCCTCCTCCCTCCTCCTCCTCCCTCCTCCTTCCTCCCTCCTTCCTCCTCCTCCCTTCCTCCTCCTCCTCCTCCTTCCTCCTCCTCCTTCCTCCTCTCCTTCCTCCTCCTCCTCCTTCTCCTCCTCTCCTTCCTCTCCTCCTCCCCTCCCTCCTCCTCCTTCCTCCTCCTCCTCCTCCTTCCTCCTCTCCATCCCTTCCTCCTCCTCCTTCTCCTCCTCCTCCTTCTCCTCCCTCCTCCTTCCTCCCTCCTCCTCCTCCTTCCTCCTTCTCCTCCTCCTCTTCTCCCTTCTCCTCCTCCTCCTTCTCCTCCTCCCTCCTTCTCCTCCTCCTTCTCTCCTCCTCCTTCTCCTCCTCCTCCTTCTCCTTCTTCTCCTTTTCCTCCTCTTTCTCCTCCTCCTCCTCCTTCTCCTTCCTCCTCCTCCTCCCTCCTCCTCCTCCTCCTCCTCCTCTCCCTCCTCCCTCCTCCTCCCTCCTCCTCCTCCTCCTCCCTCCTCCTCCTCCCTCCTTCTCCTCCTCCTCATCCTTCTCCCTCCTCTTCCTCCTTCCCTCCACTTCCTCCTCCTCTTCTCCTCCTCCTCCTCCTTCTCCTCCTCTCCTCCTTCCTTCTCCTCCTCCTCCTCCTTCTCCTCCTTCTCCTCCTCCCTCCTTCTCTCTCCTCCTCCTTCTCCTTCTCCTCCTCTCATCCTTCCTCCTCCTCCTCCTCCTTCCTCCTCCTCCTTCTCCTCTCCTTCTCCCTCCCTCCTCCTTCCTCCTCTCCTTCTCTCCTCCTCCTCCTTCTCCTTCCTCCTCCTCCTTCTCCTCCTCCTCCTTCTCCTCCTCCCTCCTTCTCCTCCTCCTCCTTCTCCTCCTCTCCTTCTCCCTCCTCTCCTTCTCCTCCTCCTTCTCCTCCTCCTCCTTCCTCTCCTCTCCTCCTCCTCCTCCTTCTTTTCCTCCTCCTCCTCCTCCTCCTCCTCCTCCTCCTCCTCCCTCCTCCTCCTCCTCCTCCTCTCCTTCCTCCTCCTCCTCATCCTTCCTCCTCCTCCACTCATCCTTCTCCTCCTCCTCCTCCTTCCTCCTTCCTCCTCCTCCTCCTTCTCCTCCTCCTCCTCCTTCTCCTCCTTCTCTCCTCCTCCTCCTCCTCCTCCACTCCTCCTCCTCTCCTCCTTCTCCTCCTCCTTCTCCTCCTCCTTCTCCTCCTCCTCCTCCTCTCCTCCTCTCCTCCCTCCCCTCCTCCTCCTCCTCCTCCCCTCCTCCTCCTTCTCCTCCCTCCTCCCTCCTCCCTCCCTCCCTCCTCCTCCTCCTCCTCCTCCTCCCTCCTCCCTCCCTCCTCCTCCTCCTCCTCCCTCCTCCCTCCTCCTCCTCCCTCCTCCTCCTCCTCCTCCTCCTCTCTCCCTCCTCCTCCCTCCTCCTCCTCCTCCCTCCCTCTCCTCCCTCCTCTCTCTCTCCCCTCCCTCCTCCCTCCCTCCTCTCCCTCCCTCCTCCTCCCTCCCTCCTCCTCCCTCCCTCCTCCTCCTCCTCATCCTCCTCCTCCTCCTCCTCCCTCCTCCCTCCTCCCTCCCTCCTCCTCCTCCCTCCTCTCTCCTTCTCCTCCTCCTTTCTCTCCTCTCCTCCTCCTCCTCTCGTCCTCCTCGTGGGTGAGTTCGTTGTTTTAGCACTTTCCGTTCAGCCAATAAATTTGTTCTGCTACTTGCGGAACTTATAACTACTGCGCGGGCTGATTCGTCTACCACTTTCGGCTTAGCTAGCTGACTGAAAACTGGAGAAGCAGAAATTCACTTCTCCCTGTTAGCAGCCATTAAAATGGAAGAGGATCAGGTAGCTTTAATTTTGCTCCTTTCGCGGTCTTGTTCACCATTACCACCACCGCCACCACGGTTAAATTTAAACAGAACCCATCCTCTTTCTTCTCTGCAAAACGCAGTCTTCTGCACACGCTCTTCCAATAAGTTAAAACACTGCAAAACAACGGCCAGCACAGATTCTGAATCATTCTACCACGTTACCCTCTGAAAAATTATTGAAATTAGGCACTGGAAGAACAGTTAGAGTGCTGCCTTCCATTTTGACAGTACCGCCAAAGTTATATGTTGGCTCAATCGGCTTTTTATAACGACAACTTTGACAAATAGCCGCCTTTGGAACAGCTGTAACCCACATGCTCATGTTACTGGAAAATTATTAAGTGAAAAGGTCTGGGGGATGTGAGGAGGGTGGAGGTCTTTGAGGAGGCCCGCGCACCTCTTGTGTGCAGTACAGCGCTTCGCAGTACAGTCCAGCAAATTCATATTTTTTGAATAAGTTCTAATTGCAGTTGAATTATGAATTATGGAGCACCTGCTTCAGTCCGTTACTTGCCAATTTATCACGGGTGTTTGGAAAAAATTTATTGGCATTTGAACCAATTGAAAAGCCTGCAACTTCCCCTCATTGGTTCGTTTTCTCCATTATATGCGCAGATACTCGAAGGCAAACTACTTTGGGTTCAGTGAACATCGTCCGTAGTTCACGTACAAGTCACTCCACCCCTTCCTCTCCGGAGATTCCCTAGCATTTCCCCATCTGCTCTCTTGACCTAATGAACTAACGGAAAAATTGCCTGTTCTGTTCTAACTGCGCATCGCCTCGACGGCGCGCTTTCCCCTCAATTTTTTAAACGGCGCATACCAGTTTTTAAGGCAGCATACGCTGCGGTCGTTGAAGGAAAGCATGCAAAATCTGCCGCTCAGCCTCTCCTCTGGGTGAACCAGTGTGAGGTTGCTTATCCTTGTCGGAATCAATATTGGTGCCGTATTTATGAGATTTTTTTCTGTGGGGTTGGAGGGGGAATGTTTTCCCGGGGTCCATACGAGACTCTAGTATAATTGTGCACTTGGAGATGCTCGGCACTGAATATGTATTGGACAAGAGATCGAAGCCCCCCCGCCTCCGAAGCCCCTAGTGGCCCTCAAGAAGTCCAGCGCGCACTTTCCAGAGCCCTCTGAATCTTGACTACAAGTTAAATCACCAGGCAGCCGTCGCACGGAGCAATTTGGTGAAGGAGAATGGTTCCCTGATTCGAACACGGACGTGTTCTCCTCCAGCGTACCCAGTTTACAGTTTGTGGATTACAAGTACGACAGTTGCTGACGATGTCCACCGTGTGCCACCACATCAAGGTGGACGCAGGGAGCGTGACTTGCACACCAACTAACGCAACCTCTCCTTCCTGATCCATCTGGCGCCCGTGTCCAGACACAGTCAAAAAGACCGGAAGCAGGATCAGGTGCAGGTGGCTAGCCCGGCATGAGCTCACGCCTAGGTGTGCCAACACGACAGTTCGACCGTCGTAGACCGACGATGTCCACCGTATGCTCCATGGGAAAGTGAAGCAGGGACGGTGACTTGCGCGTGAATTAGTTTTAAGTGATAGTAGCCTTGCGCTGCAGCTACCGCACTCTCTCCTCCTCCCCCCACCTGAACCCGGTGTCATGACAGAGTCAAGAAGACCGGAGGTGGGAGAGGATGCAGGTGGCTGGCGCGGCTGGGTCCCCTAAGTCCTAGCCGCCCCTAGGCGTGCCACCACACCTCCATGTTCGGCATTTGTCATGGGAGCGCAACCCGAATAACGCCTGCCGTGCCCTAATGTGGCCCCCGTGTTGGTCCAACGCATCTACAACGTGGCCCGTTTAGGAGGCAAAGGTGTGCCAACACACCCCCTAGTGCACGCATATACAAACGAACACACAACTCCACTCCCTCATAAAGGGTGTGTTATGCCGGTTCTTGACGAGTTGATGTCCCCAGCTGGAAAATTGACGAATACAACTAACACAGAGAACCTAATCTTGTTCATTATACGGATATTTTTTCCGGCAAAACCGTTTTGTTCATAATCAGGCCGGGAATTACATACAACCGAGCAGAAACTATTGCCCCGTAAATGGGAGCTTTATGATTCACAAGAAATCATGATTACCCTCTGCTCTTATTACGCAGCAGTTCTCGGCCCATTCTGCATAAATTGGTCGTGGAAATGTCGGGTCTTTCGTAGTTTCCTTCGCCTTACTGCAATGCGTCTGAGTCCGTTTGAAGAGCGTTCTCACACAGCTTCGTTTGTGAGTTGCTGGATGGTTGCTGTGAAGTCTGAGCAATTGTATGGTGTTCGTTGCCTTCCTGGCAATCGTAGTCTCAATTTCTCCGTTACGTTTCTGTTTGATGAGGAGCTATTGCTCTTGTTCTTCTTCCCTCATGAATTATATGTCAGGTATGAGTCCGCTGAGAAAGTTTTGAAAGTTTTGCAGCATGTTTTCCCTGATAATAACAAACGTGTCGCAAATTTAACGGCGCCAAAAGACATACTCATATTGGATGAAGGCAGTCTTTTCTAGCTCTTGCAGAACCAGTTCTGCCACTAAACTGGATATGGGTGAGCCCATTGGAGTTCCCTTGATCTGCTCATAGGTGTTTCTTCAGCAAAGGTGAAGTACGTTTTTTGGAAAAATACGAACAGCTTCATGAGGTGTTCAATTTTGAGTGGATGGTGAGCCTCGTCGTGTACCTATTTAAGTCTATTGTGCAAGACGTCTTGCGCCGAATTCGGTGGGATGGATGCGAATAACGATGTCACATCGAAAAAGACCATGATTTTTGTCCGATTGAATCCTCGGACCTCGAAGGTCTACAAGGAAGGGGAAGAGGCTGATCAAACTGAGGTAATCAAATTGCCTTGCAGGAACTGTAGTTTTAAATAAATCCACTTTGCCAACTTATTGCTAGGATTGTCTTTTAGGGCAAAGATTGGCCGTAGTGTGACAATTGGCTTATGCATTTTGGGCGGACCGTAGAATCGAGCCAGGGTGGTTTCAGTTTTATTTCATTTGACGCCACTCATTCTCCGTGGTCACCTTGCGTCGGTATTTACTAAGCAGTTTATTCAACCCATCTACTGTTGCTTTGGCTTGTGAGTTCTGTGCTGGTCGGTGGCATCCAAGCCTTCTTTACTAGTTTTGAAGTATTTATAGGTATATTTGTTAGACCACTACATGCCTATCGCAACAATTTTGCCATTCACTACTCTTATCTGAATGTGTATCTGATGATGGATTCGAGTGGGGGTGGAGCAGAGAGTGAGGTCGACGGCTCAGCGCATTTTCCTCGCTATAAACAATCTGACGCGCTTGAAGCTATCATGGTGCACTCAAAGCCGTGGCTTGGAAGGTTGCCAACTGACGGGATAACTCGGACCGCGTGGTCAGCCCAAAGTGTGTTTTGTTTGGGGTGGCTGACTGGCGGACTAAGAATCAGGCTGCAATGGCTCCTTCTTAATGTGGCATTTACGGCACTCCAACTCCATGGTACGCCCAGGGACGGTGCCAGCCACCT
This sequence comes from Schistocephalus solidus, assembly GCA_017591395.1. Lineage (NCBI taxonomy): Eukaryota > Metazoa > Platyhelminthes > Cestoda > Diphyllobothriidea > Diphyllobothriidae > Schistocephalus > Schistocephalus solidus. Next base: position 357,543 of record WEDG01005772.1, on the reverse strand, counting down.
GCGCCTTCTCTCGCCTCCGGTCTTCTTGACTATGTCATGACACCGGGCCCAGGTGGTAGAGGAGGAGAGATTGCGGTAGATGCAGCGCAAATCTACTATCGCTTTAAACTAAATCACGCGCAAGTCACCGTCCCTGCACCGCCCTTCCGTGGAGCATTCGGCGGATCTCGTCGTATTCCACGGTCGAACTGTCGTCGTCGTGTATGTGTGTCCCCTAAACGAGTCACGTGGTAGATGTGTTGTACCAACACGGGGGCTACATCAGGGCACGGTAGGCGTTATTCGGGTTGCGCTTCCATAACAAATGCCGAACATGGGGGGTGTGGTGGCATGAATAGGGCCCCGGCTGCGCCAGCCACCTGCGATCTCTCCCATCTCCGGTCTTCTTGACTCGGCCTGGATACCGGGCATAGGTGGGGAAGGAGGAGTGAGGTAGATGCCGCGCAAGCCTTCTATCACTTAAAACTAATCCACGCGCAAGTCACTGTTCTTGCACCACCATGGCGTGGAGCATACGGTGGACATCGTCGGACTACGACTGTCGGACTGTCGTGTCTGTTGCTTACTAAGCCGCTCCGTCAATTGATATCGCTAACAGTGAGGTATGATCCGGAGGTCTGTGGCGGCCTGATTACAGTGCCGATCAGATTTCGAGAGGTCGTTGGTTCGATTCCGTTTGAAGTCATGTGCCCTGAGGTTGTATTCAGTCTTAACCATCCATTCACAATTATTGCAACATGTGCCTCATACACGAGATATTGCTCTCCCCGGCCCCCTCTCTTTCAAACCATAATATCAGATATTTTTCTTTTACACCCCAACCCCGACGTGTGAAAGGTTGGTCCCGCTTACCAGGTCGCCTCCCTTCCACGATGTCGCCGTCCTCTTGACCCCGCTCTGTGGCGGCACTCTCGGCGAAGAACTGATTGTCGTGCGCTGAAGCATCGTCTGCGAGAGAAAAACGAGAACGTTTGCCGTCTTCTGGCCTCCACAAAGTCCAACGGTGGTGTTGGTAGTGGTGATGTAGTTGCTCCGGCGGAGCAGCACCCGCATTCAGTTAATGGTAAACGCGTCTCCCCCCCTACAACTGTCGATTCTACCTCAGTGGTCGGCGACCCGAAGCGACCTCGTGTGAAGGCTGACCACCACCATCAGCACCATCGTTGCCGCCGGCACCGGCTGTCTGAAACCGACGATGACAGCCTCCTACCGGCGCCGCCCCCGCGTTGTTGGGAGACCCTTGTCTGGCTACCTCAAGGTCTTCGCAACGGACTTAAACTGGTGCACGGCGGTTTCCCTGGCCGCATTCTTGAGGACAGGCAGGATAGCAGCGGTGAGGACGAGGAGCTTGAGGGCACCATCGGAGTTGGGGATGACTCCAAGCGACAGGGTGAGCATGGAGTGCCACCAGCCCTAAACGGTGGCGGCATTCTCAAAGAGCGGCCGGCGGAGAATGACGAAGATGATGATGACTTCACTCTGAAGACTTATCTCGAGGCAGTGCGCTCGTTGGTGGCGTTCTGCGCCTTCGGAGGCTCTGACGATGACCTCATTTCGGCGGAGAATGGGTTGGTGTTGGCTAACTTGGCGACTACCACTCAGCATGCTTATGACACTCTACATCGATGTGGCTACAATCTAGCCAATGCGTTAGAGACTATCAAGCATAATCCCATCGTGAGCGATGTAAGTCTGACCGTTCGACGAGTTTTCATCCGATTTGGGCTAAAATATTTCTCTTCTTCATTTCTTCATGCCTCCACGTTCTTTTACTTTCCATAATGATTCTTTTATTTCTTTTTTACTCCTTTAATAAACCCACCATGCTTCCCCATCTTTGTTTTCCGGCATCTTTTGCTCTTTCATTTCATTGCTTTTTTTTCTGCTAACTCTTGTTCCTTACACTTTTCTCCTTCAAGTCCTTTTGTTTGCCTTTCCCACCACCACCACCGCCAAACGCCCCTTCTTTATCCCTCTATCCTATCATCTACTCACTGTTGGACAATTTTTAAGGCTGTGTATTTATTGTTTCTCTGCTTTTAATTCTGTATTTATTAGGACACGCCACAACACTGGACGGTAGAACAAGTCCGTCGTTTCTACCACGCCATGGCTGTGCGAGGCAAGGACTTTCACGTCATTCATCGGGACTTTTTTTCAGCTGCCGCCGCTCGACAGCCCCGACTTGCCGGCGGTTGTGGGCGACGAAAACCGCCACCACGGCTGGCGTCACCATCCCGGGGCAAGAAACGCCGAGGCCAAGCGAATACTGTTAATCTGGCGCTTCTGGACCCTTTGGTAGACCGTAAACCCTCTGAGAGAACTGATGGTGTTGATCCCACTGTCAGACCTCTGAAGTACAGCGCCTCTGTACCCAACAGCCTCTTCTCCCTCTCCGAAGACGTCGCCACGGAGGAGGAAGATGGGGAAGAAGAGCTCGACGACGAGGAGGTGGAGGCGGAAGAGCAGCGGGAAGTCAGTGAGCCGAAAAGGCCCTGTTTTGCGTCTGATGACGACACCAAATCGGCTGTTGCGATGGACTCTGCCAACTCGACTGCGGTTAATATTAGTAAGGGCTTTTCTCCTGTGCTGCCTCTTCTGTTCATCAGTGCTTTACATTAATTCCTCGCGGGAAGCAGCAAATGTTAAGCACCCAAGGCGTGTTAAATTATCGCGCTGCGCCAAAAGTCGTGTCTTTGTCTTGCTATTGAAACACGGTGGATGTCGTGGTAGCGAGTGTGAGAGAGCGGGAGGTAGAGGCGTCGTAAGTCTGTCTTAACACAAACGAGTTGACACTCAAGCCAGCCTTATACCCACCTCGGTGTAGATTTAAACTTCGTCGCATGGGGTGATCGGAACATACAGTCGTCCAACTGAACGGAGAAACCGATATGTTTTCCTATTAAGTGAATTCAAGTTCGTTTCGGGCATCGCTGTGCGATGTATCGTCCGCAGTTCATGGCTTCTTCCCCATGGTGCCCTTGGTCTAGCGGAAGGATTGCTGAGCAAGGGATGCCTGTGCGCCAACCCGAAGATCATACTCCATCGAGTAGAACGTTAATCATGGACTTGTCACTAACGAGCGCTTCCCTAACCATCCTAGTTGTCTCGCTGGTGGTGCTGCCGCCCCTACTGTCTAGCCTTATACCTACGGCCACAAGCATGCCAACCTAGCAAGTCGTTCGTCCTACTAATTACAGCTTGTGAGGAGTGTGTGCGTAAGACTGGGAAGGCAGTCAAGGGCTGAGATTAGAGACAGCTGTTAATCTTTATGCTCCTTATGACTCGCGGCCACCGCCGTCATCTCAGTTGCAGCATACAAGCCCCCGTGTGTCTTTTATCCTCTTAATAATTAACTGTTTCCGCAATTAGTTTTTCCCCGTCCATGTACCTAGGGTAGCTAAAATCGGGGAGACCAGAAATGCGGTCCGTAATCCCGTCCTACAACCTAGGGGCGAACCGCTGGCCGACCAACTTGTCTTTAAAAGGGTTTCGCACGCGGCACATTTTTTGTCTAACTAAGTGAACCTTAGAACTGCCAGATAAGAGAACATTCTTCCGATCGCATTTTATTTTGTTCAGTTGGGTGGTGTCATCCAGTGTGGCAAACGTCCTCGCTCTCTCCCCCAATTGCACCCACATGCAGTTTCGAGTTCTAAACTGATGCATGCTTATGATACAGACAAAGAAGGCTGAAATAGGCGTTTCCAAGTTATTCACTGTCTTCAATCCGCCATACCCCAACCACAGGCCGGCAGACGTGAGATTGAAGTCCGAGCCAAATTTCTTACAGAGCTGAAATTCACCCATTTCTCTTGTTCTCCCAGTAGTACTACCTGAATCTTGCTCGCTCGCTTGTTCACTCACATATGCCAGCCTCTGAGACACACAGATCCGAATCTGCTAGACGAACGGAAACGACCGCAGTTATTCTCGAAATCAGGCCATATCAACCAACTGAATTGCGGTCAAACAAACGAACAAACAGATAACCACCGCCTGTTTAGTGTTCAAGACGTGCTTGTATTTCACTATCACACGATCACTGTGATCCTCGGCCCCTTCTCCACGTGGCTCCTCTGCTGCATTTTCGATCCGAGCCTTAGACTCTCACGGTGCGCTGAGCGCTTTGAAGTTTGACATTTGATAATTCGACTCAAACCTCGCAGTTAGCCCAATGCGTGTTTGTGTAGAGTGGTCGACTGAGGGCCTGAGAGTTAGGCTGCAATGGCTCGTTCTTAACGTGACTTCTGGCACTCTCACACGCGCAAGATTTGAACCGCCCATCTCCTTTTATGTGAAATCCTTGTTCTTTTGTTTGAGGGGTCAGGTCGTATACGTGGTACGCGCAAATGAAGTCAATAGATTTATCGGTAACTGCACCCATTCCCCGCACAAGTCCACTGACCGTCTCGACAGCGGCCGGGGCTTGGAAATGGGAATAGAGGATGGGTTCGAAGGCTCAGCGCATTTTCCTCACCATAAACAATCTGACGTGCTTAGAGCTGTAACGGTGCGCTAAAAGCCTTGACTTGGAAGGTTACCAACTGATAGGATAACTCGGACCGCGCAGTCAGCACAGTATGCGCTCGTGTGGAGTGGCCGACTGGTGGACTAAGCGTCAGGCTGCAGTGGCTCCTTTTGAATGTAGCCTCTGGCATTCTTATGCATGTGAAATTTGAGCCACTCACCCCCTTTTGTGTGAAATCCTGTCTTATGAATAATCTTTCTTCCACCCTCGGACCCTGTAGAATCCATTTTTACGAAACCTGAGGCCACTGACACCAAGTCCGGAGAGCCTATACTCGTCAGCGCAAAGCCGGAGGCAGAGGAGGCGTGTGCCACTGTTACGAACGGAGGTCAGGAGGAGGCGAAAATAAAGGGCGAGACGGCCGGCCTGGACTCAACAACTACCGACGAGAAGACCGTCTCTCCAGCCATCTTTCGTCCGAGTCGGGAGAAGACGGTGAAACAGCTTATTAGTTTCTACTATTACTGGAAACGAAAGAGCAACTCCATCCTACCCTCGGCTTCCGCCTTCTCGTCGCATTATCATTCTCATCCTCAGCAACAGCACCACCAGACGACTGCATCCTTCCGGGGTAGTTGTGTGGAAACCAACTTCAATACAGGTATTAGCAGTAGGAAGAAGAGGCCCACTGGACGTGGAGGTGTGCCCTGTAAGTTTTGCCGCCGTCTACATCTTTTCTTAATTCTCGGGCGTGCGTACCCATCAAGGTCTGAAAATGTGGAACATCCGAGGCAGGGTTAAATGGTCCGTACAACGAACAGTCAGTCACCGATCTCATGAAATGTTAAAAAAAATTGTGAAGTACGTTTACGATTAGCGAAGCTAACCTTAGAATGATTATAATATTTATTAGCTTGCAGCATAACCCCAAAATGTTTCCGGTACGATAGGATTCCGGTCTGTGAAATCAGATCTTTTCGGCCGTCCGCAAAAGCCGCACTCGGTCAGGGATGCTCACTTAAGTAGTATGATTTTTTTCTATTGATTTTTGATGCCCTTATAAATTCAAACAGTTTTGATAAAAACCATGAGTAAAATACACAGCCTTTTTGTCTTATATATTCATTTGGTAAAAAATAACGTATTCTTCTACTTTTATACTATAATGAAGTGTTTACTTTGGTTTTGCAATATTTATATCGATTCCAGACTAATTTTGAGACCGATCTGCCTTTAAATTTTTGTTAGTCTACGGGTTGTGTGCTTTTTTCGAAAGGAAGATCATACTTTCCCCTGTGTCGTTAAGAATATACCATATAGTGTTCATAAAATATTGCAATAGATGCGGACTGTTTTATCCTTCATGAGGGGCATTACTATACGAACAGATACGATGGTATATAAATGGGCATTGCACCACCTTAACACATCTCATAGGTGGTAATTTTTTTAAAATGGGACGCGAATCTTTCCTCGAGCATCGAATTTAAAGCAGACATGATTGGCTATCAACTGAGTACAAGGAAGTATATGTTTATGTGTGTTTTCTCGAAAAAACTTTTAATTTGTTAGTTGTAAGAGTGCGGTTTTCGCAGGTGGCCGATAAAAGTGAATTTAAAAGCCGGCATCTTGACGTGCCTGAAATGTCATGGAATTATGCCGCACGATGATCGATCTTACAACCCCACTTATGTAATCTTTCCTGATCGAAGTTGCGTTTCAAAATTTCGGTTATTACTCATGAGATCGGTCACCGACTGTAAGTCAACATTCTTGCAGACCTGACTGACGGCTGTGGTGCTCGCTGCTAAGCCCTCAGCCGACCGCAGTAGTTGGTGGTTGCTGTAGCAGTCCTTGAGCTGCCCCCTTACGTGTTTACGTGTTACTTTCCTATGTCTGTATATGCGTGTGCGTCTGTTATGTCTTTGCCCCGTCTATCTCCCCCTCATTCTTAAACGGGCTTTGTCACCGTCGTTCTTGACCAACCGTGGACTTATGGCATGGCCTTAGTTGGGTTACGCTGAGTAAACATGAGCCCTTAACTACTACCATGAATGTGTGTGGCACGTGTTGGACGGAGGTTTCGGCCACTTCAACCCCTGCAGTCAACCTCATCACCAGTTGGCCGATGCTAAGGTACCCTTCTTCATCAAAATTCTGCGCCTTCACCTTACGTAATCTGACGTGCTTAACACTATCGGGACGTTCTAAGATTCGGTACTCTGAAGGTTGCCAACTGACAGTGTACGCCCATTCTAAACACTTGTCAGCTTCTAGTGGCGCCTTGAAGTATTTTTTACAGCCTCTATAACGGGCCATACTGTAGGTGCGTTGGGTCAGACGGGGGACCTATTAGATTATGACAGGCGTTATTGGGAATGCGCATCCATAACAACTGGCACGCATAGGGGTATGCTGGCGGTATGTCTAGGTGCAGGCTCACATCGCGCCAGCCACCTGCACGTGATCCCACCACAGGGCCTAGGTGGGAGAGAAGGAAAGTGGGAGTGCGTAGATGCTGCACAAGTCAACTATCACTGTAAAGTAAGTTACCTGCAATTCTTCGTCCCTGCTTCCGCCATGCTGGAGACACACGGTGGACATCGTCGGTAGCGACGTCCAAACTGTCGAATGGATGGAGGGTGACCACTTGAGAGGATAGATTTCGAATTCAACGTTTCGTAGACATGGGGGTGAATAAAGGGATTAACTGCGGTTTTATGGTTGAAGTGCAATAGGTCCCTCTGTCCGTCTTCTCATCGGCCCTTCTTTTATCTTCAAAACATGTCCAATGGTTTCATACAACCGCTGGTAGATCTTCACCGCAACTGATCGGATGGCCAGGTCGCTACTGTCTCTCCAGTTATTTTGCACACACCCTTTGGTGCAACTGTCTCTCATGATGGGTTCGAGAGGGAATCCGAAACGTCAGGCTGATAAAGTTCTTGTTATGGTGATCGTGTCTCCCTCTTTTCACATCCTGTCGTATCCCCATCCTTACCCTGCGTGCTGATGTTTCGTAAGTGCATGCTAAGGCGACCTTGGGACACTCCTGAGGTAACTGGCTATCGCGCTTCCGCGATGGGATTTGAGGTCCCGACAGCAAAGGAAAGACTTTAGTACAGACAACACAGTCAACTTTCTGTATATGAATTCGTGGATTTCGTGCGTCGTGGTAGGTGGGACGGGTAAATTGACCCAGAGGTAATTAAACCCATGAATCTCGGCCTAGGCCATGTAGCTCAGATGGTTAACATATTAGTCGTCCCCAGACCTTACCTTTGCTGTCGTGGGTAGGAATCCTACCGAGACCGTCAAGTTTTTCACAACTGGCTCAAATGAATGCTTAAGTATTCAGGTGAGCCAAAAGCAAAACGCTGAAAGATATAATAATAGCCGAGAAATCGGTCGCCAACTCGTTCAACCGTACTCTCGACCAACCCGCGCTCTACGAAGGCGTTAGACGGAACGTAAGTACAATTGATGGACCGATGAGAAGACAGTCTTATACGCACAGCTGACAAGTATCCTATAATTAGAGACGGACTTTCGAATTTTGCCCCTGCTTCTCAAATAATAGTTACAGGAGTAATGGAAATAATGAATAAGCTACATCGAACCCGATGCAACCATCACCAAGTCAACCACTCGGAGGGCAAAAAATGATGCGGTTTCGTAACCCTTAACCTTAAATTTTTGTCCGTCAGCTTTTACATCAGATTCATCTGTGAGGCCATTTTGGTCGTTCTCAACTATTTCACTCGTTTGTTTTCACCGTTACTGGTGTATTTGTGTATGCGCGTGCGTCAGCTTGTTTGTGTCAGATCATTTTTTTCGTCTGTTCCACAAAATGTTTACATGGGCACCCTCTCGTCATATCTACCCCCTCATGTGTTTGTTGCACACAGTGACTGTCCAGGCTTGGTCGGACATACTGCAGGGTCGCCTTTCAGCCCAGGAGGAGTTGTCTCGTCGGCTGCTTCAGCAGTTCCACAGCCATCGACACCAGCACCCACTTTGTGACTCGCCGCACTCCACGATTTCTTCAGCGGGTATTTGCAGTTCCCCCTGCTATTCCACCGTGGCTTGCGGACGCGCTACTCCTGTTTTGTATGCTTGTTGCCTTCGGCTTCCGCCTCTTCTCCCCAGTGCCTCCATTGCCGCCTAAATTCTACCCCGATGTAGCGACTGGCAGTTTTTGTGGTTTTTGCCTCAATTTGGCCCTTGTCCCGGGCCTTTGTTTTCTCCGGGTGTTATATTCGGCTTTTGTTGTCACCTCTCTGCGCTTGTTAGTTTTTATAGCTGCCCGTTATTTCCGCCTTGTGGGCACTAACGCATGGGGGACGCGGTTGACCTGAAGGTATGGGAGCCGCGTATCGTCACGAAGGCGGTTTTTCTTGAGATTACCACAACAACAAAAATCTATTGTCGGCAAAAAAACTCACATCCGGACGACAATTTGGGATCGACTTTTTCATAATTATCGCTTAAGGCAGAACGCGATGGGTGAGTCCCCTAACAGATCGGTGAGCGTCAATATGCCAATGTTAACATTCCCTATGGAAATCGAAAAGGCCGTTGCTCAATGGCTCGAGCGTTGGTCTCCGGATCAATGGGTCACGGGTTTGAACCTCGGGTGGTGCACCACCTGCTTGATAACGACTTATAAGTTATAAATGACCATTTCAGCCTCCCTTGTCTCTGTGGGTAGTGTCATTCTGTAGATATGTATATGTATGTATACATACGTCAAAGAAGTAGGTGAGTGACATGCTTGTTGTTGCTGAGACCTCGCTTGATCCCAGTCTGACTGTCAGCCAGTTGGGCTGCCGGCGATAATGAACAGTGTGCTTGAGGACATAGGAAGCTAGTTAAGGTTCTAACATGTCAGACGCAGACAGCTACTTCACGGTCATTACCTATCGTTAGTACGCCATAGGCCTCTCTTGTACCTTCTGAAGTGATGTATATGTACACATTGCCCTCGCCTCAACGCCATGCTTTTGCCCATCTATTCCTCTGTTCCATGTAGCTAGCTATGCAGTTTCCGCGAGTCGTTCCCTTACCTAACACACATTGTTTCTCTCCCCAGCGGATTCCGTGAATAACAGTCGCCCTGAATCGGAAAGTGATGATATTGACTCCAACAGTAAGTTCCACTTCCGCAGTTGCTTTCCCTGCTTGCTAATAGTTATATTTTACCATAACCATATCCTTTAATACGAAATGCAACCGGCATCGCAGGGCGAGGCAAATATTTGCATACCACCGAGCGTTCTTCGTCTAAAATACTTGCTTTTCGGCTCAGACGAAGTGCTTGACCTAATCTGACGCTAGTCTCACGTCTACTTATCGGAAGATAGAAGGAACTGCCAGTTTTACAAAAGGAATCTCCCTTATTTCTCCCTGTGCGCTTCATCACAGAGACCACCTGTGCAGCGCGTTCTCCAAAACGTTTTCTACCTCAACCGAGGCTCATTGATTGTTTCTCTCTCCCTTCCCCGCCTCAACGCAGCTCCTCAGCGGTCACAGTCGGTGGACGCAGATGTCGATGGTGCCTCATCTGACGCTG